>JAAGKR010004591.1:45909-59432 GCA_011419295.1 Clarias macrocephalus
CCCCCCCCCCCCCCCCCCCCCCTGTGAACTGCAGGACACCAGCTCTGTCACATTCTGTAGAGTGCCATAAGGACAAATCTTGTTCGACATGCATGATGGAACACAATGACACCTCGACCGGCCTGCAAAATCCTCAGGCCCCAATCTTGTGAGAAAGAGCAGCTGAAACATCGAAACAGACACCGACAGACTCTCACAGTGCGTGTGGAAGACACTCATGACATCCTTATCTGTCAGGGTTGATGCTGTTATGAAGGTGAGCAGAGGTGTATCCAGACACATGGGGAGGGGAATATATCTATCTATTTATTTATTTATTTGATAGTTTGTATGTATGCTTGTCTAGGGAGCCTTTAGAGACACACCTGAAGGTTGAATTCAGTGCTTTTTCTAGAAAACGGGGGGAAAAAAGAAAAAACGAAACGGCCCTACAGCGGATCCCTGTGGGATTCTCAAAATAATTTATATTCCTTTCAATGAATAAAAGATAAGATAAAATAATACAAATCTGTCTTTCTATACCTATGATTGGAACCATTTTTAGATCAGAGCGACAGACCCCAGAGACCTGTGTAATTTCCAAGTCAGAAGCAAAATATTATGATTGACAGAACACAAAGTGGAACCGAGATGAAGAAACAGCGATGCCTTATTTGCATCAAATCTAAATCTCTGGTCATTTAACAGTAGACTCCCTGACCTGAAAACAAACAAACCAAACAACAACAACAAAAAAAAACTGTTTAAACAAGTCAAGACCAAAGGATCGAAAGTCACGCTAAATATAATCTCTAAAATTACATGCAGCAGCCGGAGGTCGTTCATCTGAAGCTGTTTTCTTTAAAAGTGGCCATACTAGTGCAATCTTAAAGGTGTTTAGTATGATTATAAAGTTCTCGCTCCTTATGATATATACACTATTTAGATTGTTCATTTGGTTTGTACTTAGCAAGAGTGAGACTAGTTTGTCCGTCATCTCTGTGATAAAATTCCTGCATCTGGACACTTAAGAATAAACGAGAGCCGTTTGGGTTTCCAGCTGCTTTCACCAGGTGTTTGCATCACATTACAAAAAGGCCTCCAAGGAAACACACACACACACACACACACACACATACACACACAAAACCTTACCAGCAAAATATAAATGTCTGGATCTCTAACCTATAGCTCATCTTATATATAAATATTTATATTTTTTCAGCTGTTTTTTTTTTTTTTTTTTTGCCTCTGTGCATCATGTAACAGACCCAAACTGTATAAATTTTGTATTTTAGACTTTTTTTTTTTGTATTCAGTAAATATTTGAAACCTGAATGCTAAAATTTTGGTTATTTGTTATTTATTATACATTTTAGTTTATTTCGGACCTACAGTTTTAATTCTTTTATAATTAAAGAGCAATCCAATATTTTTTTATTTGTAATATTTAAACAGAATTAAAATTATGGCCATGCCATTTTCAGTTATAAAGTATGTGGATATGTGTAGAAATGATTTATACACGAAAGGGTTATGTCAATTTAATGAGCGTCCTCTTTAGGGATATTTATTACAACTTGTTGGGATGTACGAATAACATAATGAACTTTAAACACCTAGACAAAAAAACTTAAACTTTTTTTTTTTTTAAAGAAAAACACTTTTGTGAATGCTTTGATTTTGTGAATTACTTTTTTTAAAATTACATGTAGCATTTTTATCCATAAACAAGAATGAAAGGGAAATTTCTTTATGAATGTATCTTTATTACAATATTCTCCTAACACTAACCCTAAAGGTAACCCTAACCCTTAAAATTTGTCTTATGGTTAGCTGATGTTTAATAAATCAATCACAAAGTTTTTTTTTATATATTTTTTATATATCATAAAAACAGTTATATCATACACAGCAAATTCTAACTAGCTATTAAATTTACCAGAAGCGAGTTCACTTCAAAGTGCTTCTTTACTTACTTGCCACAAAGAAGGCAAGCAAGAGTCATGAACAGTTTTTAAACCCAGATAAAGATTCTAAAGCTCTAACGAGTTAGAGAGAAACTAAATAGCAAACACTGGACTACATTTTTTTTGTCTTATTATACATATTATAATATTCTGTATATACTGTATCATACAGAAATTCACATACTGTATGTACATATGTACTGTATATCATGTTATTTAAGAATGTTATCTTCTTGATGTATCTTATCCACTGAACAATGTTTGTACAGTTATACAGTACATTATTATATACCATATCTTTATTACCTACTGCACCATCTGTACATTAATCACTCTCAGCCCTGTACATATGGACCCATACTCTCATTTACCACACTGCTATTTATTGGAAATAGGCCACTTAGGCAGTTTTCCATCCATCCATCGCTCCAGGAACATCTGTAGTCCAGCTAAGGGGCGTGGAGTCCAATGATGATTACTATTGTATTTATTCTCTTTTTTGTGACCGTGGTAGGACCTGTACATGCACTTTGCACAATGAAAATAAAGTTGAATCTAATCTAATATTAGACAATGGTAATGTCGATGAAATGCATTTATTACACTAATTTACCCCAGTTTTCATACAGAGTGGATAATATATAGTAGTATTTTTAAAAAGAAAAGAAAAAAAAAAGCGCATAAATATTAGCCATTGACCAAAGTCCTACTGTTCATGTTTCCTCGTATAGACATATTTCATACGAATTTATTCTCCCTTTCAGTTTGGGCTGCTAAACCGTCCAGCATCTTGGATAACTTCCCTGATTTTCCTCTTTACTGATTCGGGTAAATGTTGCTAAAAAAAATAAAGAAATTTGAGCATGATATTTTTCAATTTTATATAATAAAGTGCACTTTACTAGCGTTTGTCTGTTAGTAGCCCAGTTTAATCTACAAAACAGGGCAATAAAAACTGTTTACATCCATCATTTCAGAATCACACAGCGTTTAAATCTTCTCTGTACACGTCCAAATTGCTGTTTTAATACAGCGGGATGAAGCGCATTTCCTGTTGCGCGAGGTCTATAAGATTGTGCAGATGTCTGTCCTGACAGAGCTGAAATTACCCACCGCTCTCAGCTATTTATGACTTGTACACAGAGAGAGAGAGAGAGAGAGAGAGAGAGAGAGAGATACTGATGCTGCTGGTAGCAACAGCAAAATAAGCTAGGAGAAGGAAGGGTGAAGGATGAACTCGGCCAATCAGGAGACAGAAAACTAATCCAGCGTATGAGCCCGGTGCGATTGCCAAAGGTGGTTGTCTTGGGAGACTGCGGGGAGTAAAACTACACTAAGTGGTGGTGTTTGCTCTGGGAACAGTCATGAAGAGCTGTAGAACCCACCCGGCTTTGACTTTACTTAAGTATAGAATAACTAAATACTGTATATATTTATATATACCTGTATATGTATATATATATATATAGAACAACCTTGCACTGCCAAGGTTGGTTGTTCGTATCTCGCCTCCGGTCCTGTTTATGTGCATAAAGTGTGCATGTTCTCCCAGCGCATAGTGGGTTTCCTCCCGGGTAATCAGTTCTCCTCCCACAGCCCAAAGACCCGCAGTCTACTCTGATTGCCTGCAGTGTGTATGTGCCTGTGCTCTGAGTTCCCATGAGGCTCCATGTCCCCCGTGACCCTACACAGGATATAACGCTACAGATAATGGATGAATGGATGGATAGATAAAACGTGACAAGGTGTGCTGTTAGAGGAATAAATCATGCCGCAGTGGTGGTGTGATATCATTACCGCACTGGAATGAATTATTTTACCATTACATCACAGCTAGACGTGTGTTAATCCTCTTATAAAACAGCGGTTTGCCAGGGATTGCCATTTTAAATTAATTTATAAACAATACATCATGCTTTTCCACTGGTTTTAATGTCCATAAACAAGACGTTTACTACGGATGGGAATCACCAGGGAGCGCCCAATACAATATTATCACAGTACCTAATTTTATGAGTATAAAGATTTAAAAAAATTATATCCATCTACTGTAGGAACCTCTGAAGTCCAATAGAGGCCAATGGTGATCACTGTATTTATTCCAATCTTCAAAACCGTTGTAGGACCTCCAGTCAATTTCCACACACGCGTTCGCACACCACAGGCAATTTGGGAACGCCAATTATCCTAATCCACATGTCTTTGGACTATGGGAGGAAACTGGAGTAACCCCACCAAGCACGGGGAGAACATGCAAACTCCAGACCCAAGACGGGAATCGAACCCAGACCCTGGGTGTGCATGGCAACAGTGCCGACCACTAAGCCACATTGCTGCCCATTAAAAGTGTTGTGTTCTCTAACTACCAATCATGTTATCACAGTTATTCTTTCTGTCTTTCACCTCTCTTGTTAATGCCATTGTGACCGTATTATCTACTGACACTGGAGACTCCTTCCTTAAATGTATAGCAGAATAAAACACTAGTTTTGTAACACTCCACTAGAGGGCAGCACACGGATGCACACATAGTCACAGGGAGCACCGACCTTCATAAGTCAGTGTGCCAAAAGACATCGTCCTGTGTACATCAATCAGGAGCTGATGCTATTCTCACCACGTGCGTTACCGCTTCTGCTATTTCATGTGAAATTCTGCATCAAACTGGGCAAATCTGCCACAGAGATGTTTGACATGATTCTGCCAGTTTATGGTGATGTTCCGATGAGTCATTTGAGATGTTTTGAGTAACATGTGTGCTTGAAGAGTGGAAGAACCCACTGGAAGATGATGCATGATGATCGTCAGAGAGAACAATCCACGGCATCGCGGCCATCGCCGGAACAGCTCAGGCGATCCTCACAAATGATTCGAACATGCACCGTGTTGCTGCCGACATCATCCTTCTTGACATTCGCGACATTGTGCATCGAGAATTCATCCCCAGGGGCCAGACCGTCAATAGCGATTTCTACTGCCAGGTTTAAAAGCATCTGTGGGAGGATGTTTGATGATGATTATTATGATATGTAATTAATAATCTGATCCAGAACATTTGTTTGCTCGGGTGGCAGTTCATCAGTGACGAGTGACAATTCACTCCGTCTCTTATTCTGTTCATTCTCAGGTCAGTGAGTGAGCTTATAAACACTGAGTGACAGACTCGGAGACGAGCTGCATGACTTCACGACTGCTCTTCTGAAGGACAGATGTTCCTAACGCTCATAACCCACCACCTGCCCACACACACACACACACACACACACACACACACACATCTTGTCTCCTCTAAGAGCATAAAGAGCTAATATTAGCTCACGGTCATGTCCACTGCATCTGGACTGTGTGTTACATACATTCTGGGAAGTGGACTAGCGATGCCAATTGCTTTTCGCCCAAGTAAGTGAATTAGCACATGAATGTCATCAAGGGTCTTGATGATGAGACGAGCTCTGGATCCACCAGGATGACGCATTTATCTCGTGTATATACAGTACAAGACAGGATATAACTATCCCTGATGTCCAGTGTGTCACTAAAATGCTGCGCTAAGAAAGTCTGAACATTCTCCTCGAACATCTTACATTTACTAACTCATAAATATTAAATACACTGTGAATTTATATATCTATCAACTTCCCTGAACATTTTCCAACTTCGCCCTTGTTTTTGCTGACACGCGCTCGCAGAATACAATAAAATTCATATTCCTTTGCTGACAGCTTGACGTCTCCGCTTATGCTAAATTCATCACGTTCACGCTCTAATCCTAATAGAGTCCAGTCTCTATGCTCCGTCCAGGTATTACCAACTTCATTTCGATCTTCTGCATTTAGATTAAAGCTGAGCTTTAATGAATATTTTAATAGAAGTGCCATTTAATCTCACCGACTTTTAATGGACTTTGATGAGCGAGTTATTAAAATTAGTAGATGCCTTTTTTTTTTTTTTTTAGGAGAAAAAGAGTTCAAAGCCTGGGCTTTTATTAATATGGGTTTTGCTAGAGAGTCTGTGGAGTCTGTAGTTTTGGAGACTGTATTTGACTGTGGACTGTGAGTTTTGGATTAGAGATGAAATAGCAGACAGTTTATGAAGCAGTCTGTTTATAATGTATAATTTAAGTGCAGCAACCAGGTGAATAAAGAAATGAATAAAATAAAAAATGAATGAGTTAATCAATGTATATAAGTATATAAATAAATGAAGTAATTACATTTAACAAAGTTTTTGTTGTATTTCTTTCATTTCTCTTAACCATAAGAAGACCACACCTTAGTGCTTAGTGCTAACCACTAAGACACCATTTGGCCTCTAATTATATCTATACTGTCATGACTGATCGTGTATATATATATATACAGACCAAAAGTTTGTACACACCTTCTCATTCAAAGAGGTTGAATTTGTATTATGGCAAGAAAAAAGCAGCTAAGTAAAGAAAAACGAGTGGCATCATTACTTTAAGAAATGAAGGTCAGTCAGTCTGAAAAATTTGGAAAACTTTGAAAGTGTCCCCAAGTGGAGTCACAAAAACCATCAAGTGCTACAAAGAAACTGGCTCACATGCGGACCGGCCCAGGAAAGGAAGACCGAGAGTCGCCTCTGCTGCGGAGGATAAGTTCATCCGAGTCACCAGCCTCAGAAATCGCAGGTTAACAGCAGCTCAGATCAGAGAGCAGGTCAATGGCACACAGAGTTCTAGCAGCAGACACGTCTCTAGAACAACTGTTAAGAGGAGACTGTGTGAATCAGGCCTTCATGGTAGAACATCTGCTAGGAAACCACTGCTAAGGACAGGCAACAAGCAGAAGAGACGCGTTTGGGCTAAAGAACACAAGAAAGAACACAAGAAAGAAAACTCGCTGAATGAGAAGGGGTGTCCAAACTTTTGCTCTGTACTGTGTATATATATATATATAAACCCTTTGATTTGAGTTTCCCTTGTGCCTTTGGGGCAGCTCTGGCCCCTCAGGATATGATCAGTCACAGGGCCTCTGGGGGTGCTGGGTTGTCTGCCACTAGAATGCTGGCAGTGGGTCTTTTGGTCGCTGTGGATTAACACATCTCTCATTGGATATGCTCCATATGCTCTTAATGGATCTGAGAGTGGGTTAATACAGCTCCCAATGATTTCCATATGCCCTCAACGGATCTGTCTTGTTTGTCTGGTATTTCCCATGGGAGCTTGATTGGAATGGGATCTAGGGAGGTTGGGTTGACAGCTGTGGGCTGTGTGCCTGCTGGGCCCAGTGTACACTGGGCTGTGTTGCACTGGGTGTTCTGGTGCCTTTCTATTGCGGCCAGCATTGAATTTTTTAAGACTTTAAAAATTGGTCCTCACTGACTTGGGTCCCTTTGGTCCCCAGTGGAATGAGTGAACTATGGGTGCCCATGATTTTGTCCCCAGTTTACTGGTATATAATTTCTGATTATTCAGTTCACCATTATATATACACTATATTGCCAAAAGTATTCACCCACCCATCCAAAACATTGAATTCAGGTGTTCCAATCACTTACATGGTTACAGGTGTATAAAATCAAGCACCTAGGCATGCAGGCCGCTTCTACAAACATTTTTGAAAGAATGGGTCGCTCTCAGAAGCTCAGTAAATTCCAGCGTGGTACTTTGATAGGACGCCACCTGTGCAATAAATCCCGTCGTGAAACTTCCTCGCTACTAAATATCCCACAGTCAACTGTTAGTAGTGTTATAACAAAGTGGAAGCAATTGAGAATGACAGCAATTCATCCACAAAGTGTGAGGGTTACATAAAATGACAGAATGGCGTCAGCGGATCACACTCAATAGCTACAGACCTGCAAACTTCATGTACCCTTCAGATGAGCTCAAGAACAGCGTGAACAGTAGAGAGCTTCATCGAATGGGTTTCCATGGCCGAGCAGCTGCATCCAAGCCTTACATCACCAAGTGCAGTGCAGAGCATCTGATGCAGTGGTGTAAAGCACTGAACTCTAGTGCAGACGTGCTCTCTGAAGTGACAAACCACACTTCTCTGTCTGGCAGTCCAATGGACGAGTCTGGGTTTGGCAGTTGCCAGGAGAACGGTACCTGTCTAACTGGATTGTGCCAGGTGTAAGGTTTGATGATGTGACGTTATTTTTCAGGCATTGGGCTCGGCCCCTTAGTTCCAGCTTTGTGGGAACAGTTTGGAAATGGCCACTTCCTGTTTCAACATGCCTGCACACAGTGCTCAAAATAAGGTCTATAAAGACATGGATGAGCGAGTTGACACAGAGTCCTGACCTCAACCTGATAGAACACCTTTGGGATGAATTAGAGTGGAAACTACGAGCCAGGCCTTCTCGTCCAACATCAGTTTCTGACCTCACAAATTCACTTCTGAAGGAATGGTCAAAAATTCCCTTAAAGCTGTTATAGCTGCAAAGGGGGCGGGTCAACATCATATTAAACCCTATGAATTAAGAATTCAAGTTCATATGCATGTCAAGGCAGGCGAGCGGATACTTTTGGCAATCTAGTTATATTAAAAGTTATATATTAAAAGTTCAATGAGATTAAATGACACTTATAGGATATGTAGGAATGATGGCGGCTCAGTGTGTTAAGACTCGGAGTTACTGATCAGAAGGTCAACGGCTCGAGCCTCAGCTCCTCCAGCTTGCCATCAGTGTTGGGCCTCTGACCATGGGTGGTGTATAGTGGCCAATCCCTTCACGCTGACCTAATCAGACTCCTAACAAAGCTGGGATATGTGAAGAATAAAGAATTTCACTGTGCAGTAATATGTGACGAATAAAGGCTGAACCTAACAACGTATGTATATAAATATACATGTACTGTATATATGCATGTATGTATAAAACAGTTCCAGTTTCAAGATCAGATTTGATTGATTCTTGTTTTTCCCTTGGATATCTAATTCCAATTTTATCCTGGTATTGGATCGGATCAGCGCCAGCTCCATGTAAAATCTATAAACCCAAACGAGCAACAGAAGCCTTTTCCATCATGCTTAAACTTCCTGAAAGTGTGCGTGTCATGTTCTCAAGGCTGCAAAAATAAAAACAGAACGATCGTACTGTCTGATATACGATGAGAGAAATGACAAACAATCAGCTTCTTATCTTTTAATACTCAGCCTCCTGGGTGCGCTCACACGCGGCCCGTCTCTCTGCAGCTCTGCAGCTCGTCTTATCACGGGAAGCCACGAGGGAGTGACGGAGACGACCTCCATCATACATGCAGCGGCATATGACAGGCTCGGAGAAAGCAATCCCAGCTCAGTCATCACTGTACTCCCTTTTTTGAAAGAAGAATCGCTGTTTGTCTTGGAGCCCGAGCGCCTTTTCCCGTCTTCTGTAGTGAATAATTAGTCTCACTCTCTATGGAAGACAGTCTTTTTTTGGAGTCAAGGAGATACACTGAGATCCTTCATCTCTGATATATTTCATCAGACAGATTCACATTTAAATGAAACATTTTACGAGTAACAGAATTACCCAAGAAAAGGAAATCTTTACCTTTAAGCAGTCACTTTAAGTGATGTCTTCTGACATGAGGAATATTTGCTAAAGTTCATCTCTGACCGTGATAGATATTCTAAATGTCATAGTTCTCATTTCTTTATGTTTCTTTATGGAACACTGAATGCTCTAAGAACACACCAAGGTCAGAGGCTCTTCATCGTTGACAAATTTGGTGCCGTGACCCGGGTGCAGCACTAACACCTTCTCTGTGAGCTATTCCATTATTTACGCACCCATTGAAGTTGCCATCTCTATTGAAGTTGCGTCACTAGAGCCTTCACATTCAAGCCAGTTCGATCCAGTTCTCTTGGATCCCCTTTAATGTGTAAATATACGTAACTGTCAAGAAGGCATTCTTGTCACTTTTTATTTACTCATATTCACACGTAAAGATTAACCGTCGCCCTCACCATGAGTCCAGGCTTAGCTTTGATCTTGATTTTTTTTCCCCCCCTGGCTTTCCCTGCTGGTTTTTTAAAAAAATATATATTTTTAAGCCATTATCTTTTTATTTCCCATGCATAAACAAAACTCTGACCAATACAAAGACATTCTTTATGGAACAAAGCCAGTTCACTTCACACTCTACATTCATGTTTGTCCACAGAGATTCGGAGCAACGCTGACTGCTAATTGAAGCCCATGACAGAAGTGAGTTTGCGTCAGACAGGCAGAATTCACAGGAAAAGGAAGGTGAGAGATTACGTTACATAACGGTTTCTCACAAGTATGCGTACTCCAGACGACTAAACCTCGCGAACGGAACAATTCATTCTTAGAAACACATATTGAGCGTTAATTAATTTCTTCTAAAGCCCAAATTAGACATGCGCATTGTGTGTTACTCTTAATTTGTAAGGTGCGATATTCAGAAATTCAGTTCCACGGGCCTGGTGGGAATTAAAAATCAAAGTCGCACGCAATGATTATGCAAGACCTCAAAAATGACTTATAAATGAAAAGCAGCAGAGTCGAGTCAGACAAACTGTACCGTATGTGCAAACATGGTTTCAAAATGATTAAGCAACAGCTACAGTAGTCTGTTTTTTATAAGATGAATATATGATTTAAAAGAAGAACATAAATGCAGATATGTTTCTGTAGCTGGGCGTGAAGCCAAACAAACAAAACTGTGCTCTGTGTCGCACTTCCCTCCCAGTCAGACACCAGTGCTTTGGAAAGCGTTGCATGTTGTGGGAGTTGCCAAGAAACACTCGAAACCGCTCCGGCGTTCGCCCCCATTTTCCCAGATTTAGATATTCAATAGGATTATTTCACAGCATTTAAAACAGTAGCATCTGGATTTCATACAAACTGCATTTGAGACCAGGAGAAATGCTAAAGAAGCAGGTCTCCTCCTCCTCCTCATTGGGGGGTGGGGGGGGGGGCATCTTTTACTTTTTTATATCAAGTGGTTGAACTTAATTTGAAGTCGAATTTATTTGTTCATATACTGTAAATGGGTATTTTGTAGTTATAAAGTTACTTCAGGTGAGTAAGTCAAATCATGCTGAACAAATAAAAGCTTATAGGTGATGTCAGAAACTGTGAAGTAAACATTAAAAACATTTTTTTTTTTTTTTGGCAATAATCAGCATATTTTTTTTCCCGAAAATTAAAACCAACTAAACTACTGCAAAAAAAGAAAGAGAAAAAACTGTTGCACTTTTCTTTAAAAATACATTTACCTATTTATTTCATGAAAGAATATTTTAATAAGTCAGAAAAACTACATTATTATTATTATTATTATTATTATTATTATTATTATTATTATTATTATCACTACACGTCTTGGTTTAAATTTTTTCCTGAGAAAATAAATTACTAATCACCAGATATTGTGAAACATTTAATATATATTTTTTATTTAACCAAATGAAAAGACTTTGTATTAAACAAATAAATAAATAAACAAACACTTGTTATTTAGACCTATATGGTCTGGTCATTTCCTGAAATAAAGCACACTTACGTTAACTATTTAAAGCTTTTTTTTTTTTTTTCAAATTTTTATTTTGTTGAAGACGATAACATTTAAATCACAATGTTGTGATATAAATGTTATTTTTATTTAATTTTATTCTCTCCTCCCTCGTGTTCATTCAGCTGCTGTACAGCAGTAGCTTGGAGTTCAATAGGAATCATATTTTTCAGGCTGTTTGTCTACTTTTTAATACTCCTGGACCTCCTCGAGCAGAGGAAATGAAGTTGCATCATCCTTTTAATCAAATGCACAATAGGCTTCTGACAGCCAAAGCCACGGTCAGCTCCACCGCAGGGGTCACGCTGGGGGCAGCTCAGATGATGCTCGAGGATCTGGTGCTTATCATTTACTCATCGCAATATGAGGTCCAGGTTCTTACAACAGTAAACACGGGGGGAACTCGTGTAGCAGGCTGTAGGAAGACATGCTTCCCTTTAGAGCTGCTTTAACATGCAAGGTGTTGATGTGGACAGAGGTAGTGTAAGGCTAAATATACAATTTTAATAAATGTACCCAAGTATTAAGTAAGTAAAGGTTTTGACCATTAAAATGAATGTAATTAACGTCAGGTTTTCATAAATCCACTACACCGTTTTCCATGAAAACATCATTCAGTTTTTGTTAGTTTGCTGCGTATGTGTCTGGCTAACACTACTAGCGGTGGCTAATGCTAATAAATGCATATGTGACATGCAGACACCAAATGGTGCTTAGATTTGAATGAGGTGATCAGAACAACGTCATTTATTGTAAGAATAAGATCTGTATAACTTGTAGCAGCAAATCATGTCATAATATACAATCTATTATCCTTTATATTATCCTGCTGTAGGTAAAATCCCTTTCAAAAACGGTGAGTTTAAAACCTGATGAAATTAGATTAGATTAGATTAGATTAGATTCAACTTTATTGTCATTGTGAAAAATACATGTACAAAGCCAATAATGCATGCAGTTCACGTCTAATAGCATCTAAGCCATGAGTAAGCTTCATGAGAAAAAACAAGACATAAAAAACCTTTTTGGAGGACACTGAGGCATGGGCAAGCTTTTAGAGGAGAACTGATACCTACAAATGCTTACAGAGGAAAAGTAAGGCGTGATGAAGCATCTAGTGGAGGTCTGGGCTGGGAGAAAGAATCTACAGAAAAACGGCTACAATAGAAAGGTTCTACAGGAAAACTATGAAAGAAAAAGCGTCCATAGAATAACTCACTGAGAATGCTTCTAGAGAACAATCGACCGATCAGAAAGCTTCTAGGGGAAAACTGTGGTGTGAGAAATCCTCTATTGGAGAAATGCAGTGTAAGAACATTTATAGAGGAGAAGTCACTTACTCACTCATCGTCTATACCACTTTATCCTACAGTATACAGGGTCACGAGGAGCCTACGAGGAGACTATCCCAGGATACAAGGCAGGGTATAACCTGGACAGGGTAGCAATCCTTAAAAGGGCACACACACACACACACACACACACACACACACACACACACACACACACACACACACACATTCACTCTCTACAGGCAATTTGGAAACGTCAGTTAGCCTAATCTGCATGTCTTTGGACTGTTGGAGGAAACCGGAGTACCTGGAGGAAACCAACCAAGCACGGGGAGAACATGCAACTCCATGCACACAGACCCCGAGGAAGAAATCGAACCCGGATGCTGGGGGTGCAAGGCGACAGTGCCAACCACTACGCCACCATGCCGCCCAGAGGAGAACTGAGGAGTAAAAAATATTCTAGAGGATACTTAAGGCATGCGAAAGGTTCCTGGGAAGAACTGAGACATGAGACAGCTTGTAGAGCAGAATTGATGTTCAAGTAAACTTCTAGAAGATAACTCGGAATAAAAGATTCTGCAAAAGAACGTAAGTGTAAGAAAGCTTCTATAGGACAACTAAGACACAAGAAATCTTCTAGCGGAGAGCTGTGCAATGAGAAGGTTTCTAGAGCACTAGGGAGACGTGAGAACACTTCTAGAGGAGAAATGAGATGTAAGAAAGCTTCTAGGGGAAAACTGAGGTGTGAGAAAGTTTCCAAAATAAGATTCGAAAGATGAACTC
>JAAGKR010004592.1:0-22500 GCA_011419295.1 Clarias macrocephalus
TGTGTGTGTGTGTGTGCATGTGACTGGTGCTGCCCCGTGTGGAGTTTCCCCCCGGGTTTACATGCCGTCTCGCTGTAGTTCCACGTATGTCTAAACCCCGAGGGCGGACCGGCAGCCGTGACACGAGCGGACCTTAAAGCGGCGCGGTCGCGCGCAGGCGGGACACTGGTTACGGGGAGGACCTGTGCGGGATCATGCGCTCGGTTTGGGGGCTGTTTGCGGTGGTCGCCGCCGCCACCTTCTACCTCTACGTGCTGGCGGCGTTTCTGCCGCCCGGGCCGCCTCGCGCGCAACATCAGCACGAGCCCGCAGCGGAACCGGGAGCGCGCGATGAGGACAGCGGCGCGCATGAAGAGGAGCTCCGGTGAGCCGGTCCGCCACACACACACACACACACACACACACACACACACACACACACAAAATAATAAATATAATAATAACTCATTCACGCCAATTAATTTTTTTTTAAAACAATTTACTAATTAATAATTTCCCCAATTACTACTTGTGCGCATGTGCGTCCTCCATGGAGCCAGATGATTATAAAGTTGACTGTAAGTCTGTACTTAGTCTATAATCATAGTCATCTATAATGTACAATAGTCCATAATGTAGTGTAGGAATTTTCTTTTCTGTATAGCGGCCTGGTGGCGTAGTTGTTAGCACTGTGGCCTTGCACCTCCAGGGTCAGGGTTCGACTCCCGCCTCGGTGGTACAGGCTGGCAACACGACCCCTTAAGTAACTGCCAAAGAAACGACAGATATATTTACCCCGGGTACCGGATATACACAGCCTAGGTACCAGTTGGTACTGAATATACACACCCTGGTACCAGTTGATACTGGATATACACACCCTGGGTACCAGTTGGTACTGGATATAGAACACTCTGGGGACCAGTTGGTACTGGATATACACACCCTGGTTACCAGTTGATACTGGATATACACACCCTGGTTACCAGTTGATACTGGATATACACACCCTGGGTACCAGTTGGTACTGGATATAGAACACTCTGGGGACCAGTTGGTACTGGATATACACACCCTGGTTACCAGTTGATACTGGATATACACACCCTGGTTACCAGTTGATACTGGATATACACACCCTGGGTACCAGTTGGTACTGGATATAGAACACTCTGGGGACCAGTTGGTACTGGATATACACACCCTGGTTACCAGTTGATACTGGATATACACACCCTGGTTACCAGTTGATACTGGATATACACACCCTGGGTACCAGTTGGTACTGGATATAGAACACTCTGGGGACCAGTTGGTACTGGATATACACACCCTGGTTACCAGTTGATACTGGATATACACACCCTGGTTACCAGTTGATACTGGATATACACACCCTGGGTACCAGTTGGTACTGGATATAGAACACTCTGGGGACCAGTTGGTACTGGATATACACACCCTGGTTACCAGTTGATACTGGATATACACACCCTGGTTACCAGTTGATACTGGATATACACACCCTGGGTACCAGTTGGTACTGGATATAGAACACTCTGGGGACCAGTTGGTACTGGATATACACACCCTGGTTACCAGTTGATACTGGATATACACACCCTGGTTACCAGTTGATACTGGATATACACACCCTGGGTACCAGTTGGTACTGGATATAGAACACTCTGGGGACCAGTTGGTACTGGATATACACACCCTGGTTACCAGTTGATACTGGATATACACACCCTGGTTACCAGTTGATACTGGATATACACACCCTGGGTACCAGTTGGTACTGGATATAGAACACTCTGGGGACCAGTTGGTACTGGATATACACACCCTGGTTACCAGTTGATACTGGATATACACACCCTGGTTACCAGTTGATACTGGATATACACACCCTGGGGACCGGATATACACACCCTTAGCCTAAAGACATGCAGGTTAGGCTAATTTGTATTCCCAAATTGCCCATAGTATGTGAATGACAATCGGGCATCAAGCTGGCAACACGGCCCATTAAATAACTGCCAGAGAAATGATGGAGATATCCACCCTGGAGATATATCTGATGCCACAGACAATGCCACACATATACCCACTTTAGCCCAAAGACATGCAGGTTAGATTAATTGCCCGTAGTGTGTGAATGACAATCAAACATCAAGCTGGCAACCCGACCCCTTAACTAACTGCCACAGAAATGACAGATATGCCTCCAGGCTGAGGAATACCCATTGCCCAATGTGCCGGATGGCACATAAACCAAAATAACAACAACAAAAAAACAAACAGTTTGCTATATAATTTGATGCAAAGGCTTGATTCTAGTGAGTGCATTGATATGTTCACACTTTGGAATGCTACGCCTAGAAATATATTATAATAATATAATGATTTTTATGCTACAAAAATCATTATTTATTTTGAATGTCAAATTATAGATTGTATGAGTAAAGCTTGAGCATGTTTGTGAAGATCTGATGGAGCAGGATCATGCTAGGGTTGATAAATGAGTGCATGTTCAAGGTAAATGTTAGGCTTAGTGTCACAGATTCTGGGCCCCTTGAAAGTCTAATATACTGTACTAGGCCCAAAGTCGGACCATGCCACCACTTGGCAGATGCCCTTATCCAGAGCAGCACATTTTGTTTAGCCGTTAAGGGTAAAGGGCATTGTTTAACTTGGTGGGCCTTTGGAATCATCTTTACCCCTAACCCCTTTACGGCACCCCTAATTATTTGTTATGTCTTTGTTATTTGGTCCGTCCATGTGATACCCCTCACCCTGGAGATATACAGTATAGTATACGTCATTTCTGTGGCAGATAATTTGGCAGCGCCAATTAGCCTAACCTGCATGTCTTTGGACTGTGGGAGGAACCTGGAGTTCCTGAAGGGAAACCACCAAGCATGGGGAGAACATGCAACCTCCATCCACACGGTCCCAAGGTGAAAATTAAACCGCGACCCTGGAGGTGCAAAGCCACAGTGCTAATCGCTACTGTACACCACCACCATCTTTAAGACTACGCCGCTACCATTCCTGCCTTACAACCAGCGTTCTAGGATCCACTGAGAGCCTGAACAGGACAATGTGCAAATTAATGTGCAGTTCCATTAATGACCACATTGGGTTGGGCTCTGCTGGATGGCCAATAAAGGTTAAGCATCAGGTGAGAGAAAGTGAGTGCATGAGTGGGGTATGAGGTCACATCTGTGGAAACCTCTATGGAGTTCTGCCAGTGGTAGCAATGACACTTAAGATCAACAAATTAACTAGCTAGGAAGATAAATAGATTAACATATAAGTATATACAGTAGATTGATTAATATCAGGTAGGTATTGATCATCAATACTTTATCCTCGATGACACTGATTGTATATTTGACTCTCAGGGTCTCTACAGGTCAGTGTAGAGGTCACGTGTGTCTTAGGGTAATACAATCCACTTGAAATTCCCCTCTGTAAGAGCAGAGCTCCTCAGTTTCCCCTCTGGCTAGCGGAAAGACTAGACGTCCCAAAACACACCCGTCAGCTGTCCCTCAGCTCGCCCAGATGATGACTTAAAAAAAATCCCTGGGATCCACATGTCAGAATGATGGGTCTTTTTATTCACTAGTATGATGACATACAGTACGTTGTTTAATTTATTAATTACAAGAAAGCCAAGATTATATTTCGAAAGAAGAAGTATTTACAGGGTCGTGAACTTAGGCCGTCTGGGACAGTGGTGTGTCACCCGCCCTTCTGGAAATGTCCTTCACAGGACACCTTAATTAGAGTAAAATATAGGGTGTAAATAGAGATCATTTTAAATAGGACTTGTCTGGCTAACTTATAGAGTTCTAGATTGTGTCTGGTTCATTTGGATAGCAGTCAATAATGTTTACTGGGGTTGGGGGGTGAAAGAGTTGATGCTTCTCTAGCTTTACAAATGGCCTGCCACATTGTCTGTCACTGCTTCAAAGACAATTTGGCAACATGAAGGGAGTTCAGGGATTTGTAATGAAATTTCTCATGAATCGATTGAAGACCTCAAACACAATATTGCGATGAGACTCTTAGCCACCGTAAAACATTAAAAATGTGGAATCGTTTTAAAGAACGGCCCGTGAATGAGGATGCGGCTCGGAGCCATTGCACTGCAGACATTCCCGTGAACGTTCAGCAAGTGGAACGCCTGGTCCTTGAAAAGCGATGGAGAATCAACGCCAACACCACTTGCTCATTACAGGAACTCAGCTGGGAGTTATTGCCACATCCCTGTACAGTCCAGGGGTTCCTGGGAGGCCAGGGATGCAGACGTGAAGCAGGCAGTCTGATCATGGCTCCGGAGTACTGAGAAAACATTCTACTTTCATAGCCTAGTCAGCGGAAATCATAACCCATTTCAACCAAATCTGTCCTTATTATAGAGTTTTGACTGGCCACTTTAAACAGAAAGCTTTCATTCAAATCTTAATGAGTATGAAAACAATCAAGTCTATAAACAATGGTGAATTGGCATCCTTTTAGTGGAACCTAAGATTTCATGTGTAAACTGGAACTGATTAGTATAACCTGGATGTACAGTACACAGGTCCTGGAGGCTCTCAGCACTTCACAGGGTAGATGCTGAAAAATCAATCTTTACTAGTCAATTTTTTAGGAGGAAATGTTTAAGAATGTTTAAGTGAAGATCCTGGCCTTTTCATTTCTTTGGCAAATTCTTGTGGAAGAAGGAATGGAAAATGATCCCATTAAGCCATTGTGCTTATATGTTAAACTCTGAATAACGTGGGACAATTAAACTTTGAAGAATCAGGAGAGTATGAGGACATGGCACGGTGTTCACAGTGAAACAGAGAAAGTGTTTTGGACAGGGTCAGATCACTTGTGCACGATCAGCAGCTTTTCCTATTAAGGGGCACAAACGGCATCCTTATCGCTCGTTCATGGAATTTCCCGTTACATTCTGCGTGTGAACGTGAAAAAAAAAAAGAATGAATCTGTATCGTATTGTGCAGTTGAAACTGAAAAGGGTCTCATGTTTGGTGTGACTCGTGCATGTCCCAGTCACTCCACATGTGCCAGTTATTACGTTACACGTTAGTCACCCTGCATACGGCATAAGCGAAATTAAATCCAGTGCTTTCGCCATATTTTGGCATAACATCAAGAGTGCTCGAGTTACCGATGCCAGCGCATCGAGACATTGTTTATCAGCCAAGTAGAGAGCGGTGAGGAGGCCCAGTGCATTGTGGGCATTGCGTGGAAACACGTACTTGCCTTGAGTCTTGAGTTTCAGAAGGTGTGTGTTAATGCCAGTCGCACACAGCAGAGAGGGCACCGATGCTATTTCAGTCTCACAGTTGTGTCATGTTTCAGCGCTGTTCCCCCCCTTCCTCCTGATGAGACAGACTTTGACATCTTCTAGGTTGCGCTGTGTACCAGTACAGAACGTCTCAGAACACAGGTGCATGTTTCGTCACGCCGTTATTCAGTCCGCCAATCGTGTGGCACCAGTGCAGCGCATACAGTCATGCAGCACAAACTGCTCATCTGCCGGGAATTTTACACCCAAAAGTGTGGTGTTTGTGTAGAGTTGTGCGACATCCAGGGTGCAGCAGTTTTTGTGGGTGGAAATGGCTTGTTGATAGACAGGTGACAGGAGAACGGCTAGATTACTGACACAGCCACCCTTTACCACAACGATTAGCAGAAAAGCGTCTCAAAACATATCAACCTTTGAGGGAATCAGTGCATTTAGCCAGATTTAGTGAAACCAGGAAGTTAAGGATAAAGAACAAACTGATGTTTGGCCAGTGAGTGTATAAAGGGTTTCAACTTTTATGGTCAAGACAAAAGCAGAAAATGTCAATAAAGATGAGGCTAGTGACCTAAAACAAAAAAAAAAGGGTTTGACCCATTGGACCCACTAGGGTAACATGGGTTAGGGGTTAGAATTAGGGTTAGAATATGAGTGAGGGGTTAGGGTTTAAATATTTGTTAAGGCTAGGAGTTATGATTACAGTTAGGGTTAGAATAGTTTTTTTTATTTTTAAATATATGTATAAAGCCTTTTGAATTAAAATCCAGAAATAAAAATTTAACAGAGTAAAATAAGATTTATATTTATTTATTTATTTTTTAAATATATGTAAAGGCCTTTTTAATAAAAATCTAGACATAAAAATGCAAGTATAAAATAAGAAAATTTTTCGATTTCTTTTTTTTTTCTTTTTGTTATGGTACAAATATTTGTTGAGGTTGGGGATTATGGATAAAGTTATTGTTACAATATTTGTTAGGGTTAGGGGTTAGAATTAGGGTTAGAATATGGGTTAGGGGTTATGCTTAAAATACTTGTTAAGACTAGGAGTTATGATTACAATTAGGGTTAGAATATGGATCAGGGTTAACCAAAGCTTGTTTAATTCAATTGTTCGTCTGAATTTCTGGCTAGTGGGCCTTGATGATAAGGGGGTGACCCTCAAAAACAGAACTTAAACCAGAAAATCCAGAGCAGTCCATCTGTTTGCATTACATTACAGTCAAACCACCAAGAAATCAATTTGTTCCTAAAATTTGGCAAAAGTTTACAAACTGGTGCTGCTCAGTACTGTATTTTTAGCTTATCCCGCATGTCCATGATTTCTCTCTGTCTTTCTGTATACGGTTTCCCATCAGGTTGCGTTTCCCCTCCGACCTGGACGAGCTGCGAGATCTGGCCGAGCTGCTCAAGTTTTATAAGCGGCAGCACACGGGTTATGTGTTCGTGCTGTTCTGTAGTGCCTACCTCTACAAGCAGTCCTTTGCCATTCCCGGTTCCTCCTTCCTGGTTAGTAGAACAGCCATTTTACACGTACCATAAACAAATAAATAAACAGCTAATACTGATTTATAATGCCAAATCACAAATAACCATTTATTGATTTATTTGTCACTAGTGTAGCAGTGCTTGTATGTGGGTTTTATTACAAATCACAAATTCACCATTATTAAATCTATCACGCAGTTTTACTGTTAACCCAAATGTCCTTATATGAGGACATGACATTTACTTGCTAATAGAATCTCTATATATCCTTGTGTGAACCTCATATGAGGGCTGTTGGGTATAATTAGTTTGCTTCCAGTTTGACGACATCAATTCAGTCCACAGCTATCATGTGCTAATAAGGAGAAACGGTGTGGAAAATTTCTAGTCGGGAGTGTGAAATGAGACGAGGATTATATTCTCGAATGCTTAATATCATTAGATAAATATTTAGTTTCCAGATGATATTAAAGACGCGAAGCTAAACTTTGTGTCCGTTGTTTTAATTCCAGAACATGCTGGCGGGGGCGCTGTTCGGGGCGTGGCACGGGCTGCTCATTGCCTGCACTCTCACCACAGTGGGCTCCACTAACTGCTATCTGCTGTCCCGGACGTTCGGCAAACGCCACGTCATCCGGCTCTTCCCTGAGAAAGTGGCCATGCTGCAGAGGAAGGTGAGACTGACCGCCGCCAGTGGGGGAGCGTCACTAGTGCGGTGGTGCTCCGTGTGGGGTTCGTGGGTTTTATTACATTGTTTTATGGCAATCCACCATTATCAAGTTTATTATGTATATTTACTCTTAGAGATTTAAGAATTTATGACTGGAAACTCCAAAAATGGTCAGCATGGACATAATGTTCTGCTGATAAAATCTCAGGAATGAAAAACCTAATACTGTAGCTTTAATAAGATAGCTCTGTATATTATTATAAATATTTGACAAATTAAATTTAAATACTTTATTTTACAGTGTTAGATTTAAATAGAGAAGTAGCGAAAATAGGTATAATGTACATATTTAAGATATATCTTGTCATTTTGTCTGCTTGTATGTACAGTACTGTGAAATGATGTATTAATGATGGATTAATTTTACTGTGACATGCTGCAAAGTGCCTCAAGCTGCAACGTTCTGTAACAACCTCGGCAGCGACCTCGTTTCCCCTCTCGTCTGTTCCAACCACTCTGCATTCAACATCACCAGTATACTAATCACCGGCATGAACATCTGTCACCATCTGCACCCGATTGTCTCTGGTTCATGCTTAAGTTAGATGCTTGAATGATTCATAGGTCAGTGTGTGGCGTAACAAACAAAAAACCTTCCTTTGAAACTGCTCAGGTACAGGGACGCCTGGAGAACTCTTCTTCAAGGCTACATTATAAATTGGCTTTTGGGAAGCAAAGTGTGAAGAAATAATAATTCTTCATGTCACTTCTTTCCCTTCTCTAGTCTCTATATTTTACTGATCCATGTTTTCAGTCCTTTCTTTTCAAAACGCTAATGCTAGCACTAAATCTAAACCATATCATTCATAATTTTTTTCTGCTCATATACAGCTTAGTTTAAAACGGACAAATTTGATATATTGTATTACTGTAGCTCATCAAAGGATTGACGTGTCGGATAAAGCGGATAAAGCTTAGTGACGACACAGTGGCATAGGGGTTAGCGCTGTGGCCTTGCACCTCCTGGTTTCGATTCCCGCCTCGGTGTGTGTGTGTGTGTGTGTGTGTGTGTGTGTGTGTGTATGTGTGTGCATGGTGTTTGCATGTTCTCGCAGTGAATACCATGTGAATCACTTGTTAATATATAATTACAACGGTCACCACTGGCTCCCGCGGCCCATAGTAAGCTCCTAGACGGACAGCTTGGCTAAGCTGAATTCCTCCTACATGTGAATGAATGTGTGTAACACCATATGCAACACTTAAAAGCATGTCATTTTCTTGTGTTCACCAGGTGGCGATCTTTCCTCACGGATCTGCTGCTGTAGAGAATACAGTAGAACATAACAGGATTTCCGTTAGCACAAACTAGCCCGAGCTCTGCTAATCAGCCTGTGCTATTACTGCACTGAAAGGCTTTCAAATGGTTTACTGCCTTCACACTGAGGCCGAACAGAAGGCAAATGCTACGTAGATTTTCAAGCTTTTCTTTCTCTGCCCTTTTCTGTCTGTATATAAATGTATCAGGTTGAGGCAAACAGGAGCAGTCTGTTCTTCTTCCTGCTCTTCCTGCGCTTCTTTCCCATGACACCCAACTGGTTCTTGAATGTAACCTCTCCCATCCTCAACATCCCCATCCCCATGTTCTTCTTCTCTGCCCTTATTGGTGAGTGAGCGTGACCAGCCATGCACAAGCACGTCTATTACATATATTATGTCACTATTTGCTATTAGCATCAAAATACTGGTAAAGCCTAAAATTTGTGATACACAGTATATGCAAAATATATATGCATGTGATTATAAAATCAAGGTGCACCACATTTAGAGTTGAACTTCACATCAAACATCAAAACCCTTGCTTATGCCAGATATTTGGCGGATTTCTTGGGATCTTCACTCTAGATCACGGGTTCTCAACCTCAATATTCAAAGGTCTGAATCTGACTTCTATTCAAGGTCAAAGGTCATGAGCAGTTGGTAAGCAAATGACCTTTAAAAAAAAAAATTTAAGCTTATAACTTACAAGCAACAACTGAGATAAAAATACATTTAAACCTAATGGGAAAAAGTCAGTGTTTGACTGCAATCAGAAAACACTGCTTAATCCAGAGAACTCACGTATTATTGCATTCCTGATTTGAGGTGCGGTGAGCAGAAAAACGTCTCAGATTAAGACATTACCACCATCAGAAAATCTGCTCGCTAGATTTTTTTTTTCGCAGCTCACAATTCAAATTTAAACTCATTTTGAATAATATATCATGTTAACTTCTTTTCCTTGAACATTATTCCTTGCATTAATATTCCTTGAAGCTTGGATAGATTTGAAGGTGAATCACCTGCTGTTACACAAACTTCAGGGACCGTATTGACACAACCTCTTCGAATTCTCTCAGAGAGCTTCTATCTTAGCTTAGAAAGTCCTAGCTGGGAGTCCTAGACTAAAAGTGATTTAGGAAACTTCTCAGAGCAACTCTGAGTCAGGAAAGTACAAAGACCTTTATCTTAGTGAGGGGGTGTGGTCGACCCCGTTGCTAGGGATGATGCAGCAATTCAAGGACTGTGATTGGTTGATTAAAAATCTATGAAGTTCTGCAAAAAAATTGCGCTCTTTTTGAAAATAGAATACATGATAATAAAATGAACAGTGAAATCGTAATGTTTGTAAATGAAGAAATTGTATCATCATGACTACAGGCTACTTCATGCAAAGTTTCTGTTATAGGCTAAATATCTGAAATATAATTAAAACAGCCAAATGTTGAAAATGTGTCCACTTTTGAAGCAACCAATTTCCACACAGTAGTTACTATATTTAAGTTCTTACGTTTATTTACCGTACTGAATTTATTACTTGTGATCCATTTTAGATTGATGGTAGCGAAATGGCTCAGCTTTTACCCATTTACTTGATTGCAGGCCTGTCTGTTTAAGCTGCACTTTTGGATGGTATGTAGCCAACAATCCAAAAGAGATGGAAGGAAGCAAAAGAACAAGACAACCAAATTGGACATAAAAGAAGTGTTTACTTTTTGTCCTCCTCTCTACTCTTAACAATTTTTACCTTAGGAGCTGTTTTTCAGTCTAAGATGTTTCGCGAATCATTTTGATCTTTACTAGGATTTAGTCCTAAATTTAAGAGGAATTTTAAGAAAATGTCATAATTCTAAGAATTTTCTTAGAATTTTATCACTAGGAGCAACTCTTAGTCTTAAGAAGTGTGTCAGTAGCAAAAATGGGACATGCTAAATACTAAGACATTCTGAAGCATCTAAAGCTTTACTCAACTAAGGTGTTGCTGATGAGATCATTTGTCTGGATTTTGATGTATTAAATTAGAAAAAAGTGTTTTCAGCAGTGTTATGGTCGCCACGGTACAGTTCATCCAGTGCTACACTATTTTGATCTTTGATACAACTAGTTACACAAATTCTATCTTGCGTCCTAAGGGCTTCCATTTCATAACCCTGTTTATGAAACCTTTCTCCAGGTCTGATCCCTTACAACTTCATCTGTGTAAGGACGGGAGCCATCTTGTCTGAGATCACATCACTGGACGATATCTTCTCTTGGGGAACGCTGCTGCAACTGCTGCTCATAGCGTGCGTAGCTCTGCTGCCTGGCGCCGTCATCCGCCGCTACAGTCAATCGCACCTCAAACTGGACGACATGCAGTCCAACGGCCGGAGCAAACAGCGCGAAGAGATCAACCATCTCAAAACCAGATGACGTGCATCAGATCAGGGATGTGCCGGAGCACGGCACCGAACAGGAGGTGATACCCAGATGCACTTTGTTCATGATGTTCAAATCCTGTGTTTGTTTTTTTTTTCATGTAAATGTTTAGTAATAGAAACTCTGTAGCAGATTTCTGAGGCAGGTGGAAAACTCCTACACTTACTGTATATAAATATATAACTATGGTCCACACACAGTTATACAGAACTTAAAAGACCACATACAGTGTATACTGTCTAAAAACCCAGCTTATTGTTTATAGTTATCATTAGTCGTGTAACGTACTGTTGAAACTTGATCCGTACCTACTGAATCACTCCACATGGTTCGGCACATAAACTGCGGATTCATTTCGAGTTAAATTTAACCATCCTACTGAGAATATTGAAATTTATATTCGGGCCTCATTCCTAAGTGGAAAAACACTTTTTTTGTATGTGCACAATTTATATTTTAATTCACTCAAACCTTCCCCTCTAACACTCTATGCTATGTCTTTGTCAGGGTTGCCAGATTGCACTTAAAACATCCCGCATAGACATGGCTTAAACCTCGCCCATTTTTCTTCAAAATAAATACATTTTGTACAAAATAAGTATCAATTACTTATACTCCAGATCAATTGTATATGTATAATACATATCTTATTTATTTATTTATTTATTTTTTATTAAAACCATGGGCAAAAGGCCCCTTGCTTTCAGTGTTCTTTAAACGCTGTAAGTAATGAAAGCACAATTATAACTCAGTTTTTTTGCTGATCCAAAAAAAATATCCGAACTGAGAGTTATCCCAGTTATTATTAGAATATATTCAACTTAATTTATATGAATGTAAAAAAAGTGGAACATGCCTGGCAACCCAGGTTTAAACCCTACAGACACGTCACTCTGTATGGACACACGTCTTTTTCCCATGATAATCCTGACACTTAAAGTGTAGACCAGGGAAATCATTCAACTATGCAGCGCCGCGGTCCAGCACGACAAAGAACGTAGTAAACATAGTTTTTAACAGAAACTGTATTTAATATAATTTCAAATACCTTCTGTGCCAAACAGGAGATTTAAAAAGTCTTAAACAGGCATGCACACACTTTGTAGCAATATATACATTGTCTTAAAATCTGTCTTGGAGTTTTTGTGTTTATCTGCAGTAAGGTGTGTACTGTACTGTACTGTACCGTATGTAACACACCTGTTTGATGTGCCTTTGCCTTCGCTGGAATAAAAATGGCATCTACACAATTAGCAGCTGCAGCCGCATGAGGTTTCTGAGGCCAGCATGTCTGCGGATTGACGACATTTGGGGAAAAATGGAAAATACTTCATTTTAATAATTTCTGCCAAAATATTCCTTTAATCCGTATAAAAGCTTATGCAGTTTGGGGAAAACACTCTGTTTGTAAATTGAGTTTCAGGTGCAGTAGAAATTTATACCTTTGATAGAACTGTATTTATTGTTGTCATTTGTAAAATATTGGAGAATATGTTTATTTAAAAAATCTGATTAATGAAGCTTTATAAACATGGTCACCTTTTGGTCTTTATGAAGATTTATATAAAGGGATACTAAGTAAAGATAAGTTTATTAATTGGTGATGACTAGTTTCATATTGTGAACATTAGATACACGTGGCTGTAGAAAAGACTGGAAGATTGTAAGTTCAAATCCCACTGATGATACTTATAAAGTGCCTTTACCTATATAAACCTGTGTGTACTTATTCCATTAATAGACTAAATATACACGGATCAGCCATAACGTTATGACCAATTATCACGGACAAATTGGTCAGGGGTAGCTCAGTGGTTAAGGCTATGGTTCAGTAGGTCCCAGGTTCAAATCCCACGACCACCAAGTTGTCCCTGTTGGGCCCTTGAGCAAGGCCCTTAAATCTCAACTGCTCAGATGTACAGTACAGACCAAAAGTTTGGACACCCCTTCTCATTCAGCGAGTTTTCTTTATTGTGTTCTTTATTGTGTTCTTTAGCCCAAACGCGTCTCTTCTGCTTGTTGCCTGTCCTTAGCAGTGGTTTCCTAGCAGATATTCTACCATGAAGGCCTGATTCACACAGTCTCCTCTTAACAGTTGTTCTAGAGACGTGTCTGCTGCTAGAACTCTGTGTGGCATTGACCTGCTCTCTGATCTGAGCTGCTGTTAACCTGCGATTTCTGAGGCTGGTGACTCGGATGAACTTATCCTCCGCAGCAGAGGCGACTCTCGGTCTTTCTTTCCTGGGCCGGTCCGCATGTGAGCCGGTTTCTTTGTAGCACTTGATGGTTTTTGTGACTGCACTTGGGGACACTTTCAAAGTTTTCCCAATTTTTCGGACTGACTGACCTTCGTTTCTTAAAGTAATGATGGCCACTTGTTTTTCTTTACTTAGCTGCTTCTTTCTTGCCATAATACAAATTCAACCTCTTTGAATGAGAAGGTGTGTCCAAACTTTTGGTCTGTACTGTACAATGAGATAAAAAAAGTTCATGATTGATCTGTGTTTATTATATAAATAATCCCAGTGGGTATCACACTACGATTATTGGACATTATTGCACTTGTAATGTGCTTGTTTTTCCCTGATCTCAGCCTCAGTTTGACCGAATATGCATGTATGTTTATGTATTTATTATTTATTTCAGCATGATGTACTGTATTTTTTGTTGTTGTTGTTGTTGTTGTTGTTGGTGTCGAATTTTATGTTCTCTCGTTTACCTGACTCACTTTGTCTTAAAGAAGAATTGCAGTGTCTTATTTGATATTTGGAAATAAAGCTAGAACCGAGCTAGAGCTAGAACTCACAAAATAATCCTACAAGAGAAAGCATTTACCAAAAATGTATATCACTGAAACTGTATAATGCTTTAAATGTGTTTTGTTTTTATTAAACAAAAGAATATACACTTTTAGAAAATAAGGACTTGTCTCTAATGTGATATTTGTGACAACATTTGAATTTACTATATGGGTATTAATGAAACACTTATTTGTCCCAGATAGTGAACGTCATATATATATATATATATACTGTATATACACAGGGTTTGGACAATGAAACTGAAACACTGGCCAGTTTAGTGTTGGAGGTTTCATGTCTTTGTGATGTATCAAGAGCCGCGGTATCCAGGGTAATGTCAGCATACCACCAATAAGGATCAATAAGCACATCCAACAGGAGTAACTGTGGACGCAAGAGGAAGCTGTGTGAAAGGGATGTCCGGGTGCTAACCCGCATTGTATCCAAAAAACATAAAACAACAGCTCCCCAACTCACTGCAGAGTTAAATGTGCACCTCAACTCTCCTGTTTCCACCAAAACTGTTTGTCTGGAGCTCCACAGGGTCGATGTACATGGCCGGGCTGCTATAGCCAAACCTTTGGTCACTCATGCCAATGGCAAATGTCGGTTTCAAGCAGTGAAAATCTTGGGCTGTGGACAATGTGAAACATCTATGCTGCAATATCATGACATTCACTAGGCCTAATTCTTGTGCTAGATGGGCGCGTCACTGCCAAGGACTACCGAACCATTCTGGAGGACCATGTGCACCCAAAGGTTCAAACATTGTATCCTGAAGGCGGTGCTGTGTATCAGGATGATAAGGCACCAATACACACAGCAAGACTGGTGACACAGTGGTTTGATGAACATGAAAGTGAAGTTGAACATCTCCCATGGCCTGCACAGTCACCAGATCTAAATATTATTGAGCCACTTTGGGGCGTTTTGGAGGAGCGAGTCAGGAAACGTTTTCCTCCACCGGCATCACGTAGTGACCTGGACACTATTCTGCAGGAAGAATGAATCAAAACCTCTCTGGCCACTGTGCAGGACTTGTATCTGTCATCCCCAAGACGAATTGATGCTGTATTGAAAAACCAGGCGTTTCAGTTTCCAACCCCTGTATATATACTGTATAGATAGATAGATTCTATCAGGGGGTGAATGCTCCAGTGTGCTGCCCAGTCACATTTCTTGGGTTGTCCATTTATCTCACACACAACAAAAATAATATCGAACATAAGAAATATGTTCACACACTGTTAGAGAAAATTGATAACTGATGGAGGAGTGTGATTTAGCCGGATGTTGAATGTTTTTCTAAATGAATTCCTCTTTAGTAATATGCTTACCATGACATTTTTTTTTAATAATATACAGTAATAGAGAAGAAAATATCGGACTTTATATCTGTTCAGAATTTAAATGCTGTGGAACGACCGGAAAACAAGTTAGTTCCTGTTATCCCTTTTATTACAGCAGCTGTAAACATTCATTCCCCAGGATGCTCTTTTAACTTGAAGTTATAAAGCAAAAAGTTATGAAGCAAAAACCTTCTTCATTATTGAGTAAAGCTGAAGGACTCGGGCCCAGACGAATTCGGTTTTAGGAATTGACTTGAATCTTTAAAAACTTCCTGTGGTGGAAATGACCAGTTCTAGAGTTCTAAAAAGTGCTGAACTTGCAGATTCCTTCTATAAAACGTACATAAAGCTCTCATTCACCACCAACAATTAAATATTTTCGGATCATCGGTCATGCAAGTCCCGACTGTCTTAAATTCGATAGGATAAAAAGGATTGTTGCAAAATGCCGTTAACACAAAATTGACCGCTATAACTTTAACAATACAAAAATGCCAAAAGATCAGACTTTAATTCTTGAATTTTAAAGCAGCTTGGACCATAGTCTTTCCTAATCAAAGTTTTATTTCATACAAAAATTTGTTCTAACCGATTAGTCTGGCTGGACGTGATTCATCCACGAGTTCTGATAATAGAACATAACAGCACTGGGATCTTTAACAATATGCGTCACTCCACATCATTGGTGTTTTACTACCTATTAATGACACCAACTGTTGATCGCCAAGTCTGTACGGTTTTCGCAGTACTGGGTAAAAAGTGGAAAAACCAGTCACAGAGGCATTTTCAGCAAGTAAACACATCTGATAACGTTGTCATATTAAATACTGTAGGATCTAAGTAGCTTCTAACACGAGGCTGAATCCCAAATCCCTCTCTAAACCCTGATCAAGGGCACTACGCGGTGTATGGAACAAGAGATCGTACACCCTATATACTGTAGCATTTCCATTTGATACCATTCGGTATTAAACTCCAGAAGTTCTAAAGCGGAATAAATAAACCCATTTGCTGCCGATGTCATTTAAAATAAACAAGCAAACGTGATCGGTTGATAATAAACGGTGTTTGTGGAACTGTTGTATAAAAGCAACAGCGCACTCGAGGTGGTGCTGTTGTGCTGAATATCAGCACGGCCGTGATATCTTCAGCACAGCAGCTCTCCCTCTCGGGTGATATGGCTACTAAAGTGAAAGAATGACACAGACGGATATGGCGTTGTTTTAAAGTGTCTCTTTATTGCTCATGTCCAAGCTGGTGGCCTGTGTGGTTTAGCTCACGAAGCAAAAGAAAAAATAAAAACCTACTGTAAAATGGAAACGTTAGTAGAAGCTTAATATGTGCTCTAAAAATGCATTAATGTTAAGAAGCACTGTTAGAATCCAGTGCTTTCACAGGTCTGACATGTCTAAAGGCCAAACCGTTCACAGTACAGGTACGAATAACCTGACACAGAGAAAACGTGGGGGAAAAAAACAACAACAACACCACCAGAAGCACAAGGACACGAGATTTAGGACCAGCTGCAGTGCGGTCCACTTCCGCTAAAGTACGTAAAAAAAAATTTAAAAAAAGAAAAGAAAAGAAAGAAAAAAAAGCAACAAATCTGTAAATAAACCGACAACCGGGTTAGATAGTGATCACTAGAGATGGAAATCAAACAGCATGTAACAGCATCAAACTAAGAGAAATCATAAATCCTACAAACCACACAGATTGGTGTTAGCGACTATTCAGGACAGACGTGTTAATGATACACTGCACCCTTTCAGAGTGGCATAAGTTCGCTACTGAATTACACTGCAAGGAAAAAAAAAAAAAAAAAACCGCTGTACCTAACAAGCAGTCTGAATTTTTTTCGGCTACATATTGTTCCTTACTACTGACACGTACAGCATGTCGCATATCTGGCGTCTGACTTTCTTCCTTATTTGAATTAAAATCTGTATGTTAAACAAAAATACTTTTGGGGAAAATAAAAATCTAAGCTAATGCAATGTTAATCTTGTCTCTCCAGGTAGTCAGTTGTGCTAGCGTTAGTTAAATCAGCCTCAACAAGGAACTCTTTAAGGTCCAGCAATGTACAGCTTCTGATACGAGGCAGACACGCCCCTTTCCCAAAGGAAACAAAAAAAAGAAAAAAAGAAGGAAAAACAAAAAAAACGTGGTGGTGGTGGTATACACCATTTTTTCTAATTCTCTCTTAAGGTTTGTAAATCGCTCTTCTTTTTATTTAGAAAATTAAAAAATCGCTCTTGAGCTTTACTTATACAAAATATGTAGAAAGAAATTGGACTGAGGTACCTTGTTCTTGAGGTAGAAGGTTATTTCTCGTACTGGTTTACGTGAAGGTTAGCTTTTCGACCTGCGTAGACAATCGTATTAGCAATGCGTCCTTTTTTTTTTTTTTTCACTTATCCATAAATAAACTGCTATGCTTTGTGTATAACAGGTTGATCAGCACCTCATCAGTGTAGTGAAATAATCACGCTAACCGCTCATACAGCACCTTCTGTTTATCACTGCGCTGGAAACTTCAGACAACAAGGTGGTCATCTCTCTCAATGTTATTAAAAAAAAATAATAAAAAATTAAAAGTCAGCATCTCTGATGTCTTGTAAAAGCATCATCATTAATCATTTTAAAGGGCAGCATTTTTCACATAAAATATCTTAAAAAAAAAAAAAAAAAAAGAAACAGGCCATAAACGTCTCCCATATTCACCTTGTGTGAGTGGAGGATTTCGATAATGAAACAAATCCTCAGGTTTTTTTCTTTCTTTACGTTTAGGACACACAAGAACGAGCAGAAACTTTCTTACAAGCCAGGCAATGGCAGAAGTGATCTAAAGACAATCCACATGCCACGAATACAGGACATGAAGGAAGGAAAGAAAGAAGGAAGAAAAGAAAAAAAAACGAAATTTCAAAAAGATGAAATGGAAAGAACATTAAGAGAAAGAGAGAAAGAAAAAAAGAAAGGGGGAAATTTTGATAAAAATAAATGAAATTAAAAAACATAATAAAATTCTAAATAATCAATCAAAATAATAAAAGAAAAGAGAAACTGAAAGAAATGTATAAACAAAATCAAATAGAGAACAAAAAGAAAAAGAAGGATAAAAAGTAAAAATGGGGGAAAAAAAGGGGATTAAGGATGAGCAAATAAAGAACAAAGAATAAAAAACAAAGAAAACGAGGAAATGAAAATGATAGGAAATTAGGAAGAAAAGAACAAAAAATATATATAAAAGGCCATATAGAACAAAAAGAAAAAAAATTAAATGAAGAGGCAAAAAGAAAAAAATGTGGGAAGGAAGAAAAAGAAAGATAAGAAACAGAGAGAGCGAGAGAGAAAGGGGGGGAACAGACAACTAGACAGACAGAGAGAAAGACAGAAAAGTCAGACAACTAGACAGACACACAGAGAGACAGACAGGACGCAGTGTGCTGCAGACGGCAGGTAGAAACACTGTATACATTCACTAGTTGTCAGGCCGCCTGCTCAGGACGTGATTAAGGATCCTGAACACAGCTTGGAGGCAGCCTCTACTTATTGCACTTGCACTTCACCAGACTTTTGCTGTTCGTCTTTTTTTTTTTTTTTTCATGCAAAAATAATTTAAGTGCTTTTTGTTGAATCTAGTACAGAAGGTGTGTTTAGGATGAGTGAGGCTGCCGTTCGGCTTTCCCACAACAACATTCGCCATAAAATCAGGCTGATTGGAGATTTTACAATCATAATCGTATAAACTCTTTTTAGTTTTTTTTCCTCCCTCATGATTTGTACGCCAGGAGCGGTCAGAAGACTTTCATCTGGGGGGGGGAAATATATATATATATATATATATATAAAATAAAAAAATTGGAAAAGAAACACAAGGGTTAAAAAGAAAAGAGCAAGCCGGGAGTAGCGGGTTAGCACGGGGGCTAATTACAGGATGATGTTAAAAGAATCTTATGCTAAGCTTTAAAAAACGCCTGGCTATTTATTCACATTAACAGCCTGATTAAGGAAAGCTAAAAAAAAAAAAAAAAGTGCAACATTAGCATCTACGCTAAGGAAATTTCAGAGTGTGTATTGGGGACATGCTAACCGCTAGTGCAGCATGCTAAATGAGTTGGAAAATCTGCCCTAGGAATCCTTGTTGTTTGTTTTTATTAATCTTTATATTTTTTAACTATCTAAGGCTAGAGACGACTTGATAGAAAGCACATTCTGGTCTTCTAATCAGTGAACACTGTTACACACCTACTCGTCTTTACTCTGCACCCCCTCAGGTAGTTATGTGTCACTCGCTCAACAGTCCACGTTGTTAAATGCTAGTCAGGCTACATTTACACAGTGTGCGCGCACTCAGCCTGAATATGTTTGCGGCTGCTGCTTCCCCTCCAGTGTGGAGAGAAGCACGAAGTTTGCTGGTAAGATCATCATCGTCATCACAGGCAGGCTTCGCTAATAACGTGTGCTTCTCAGAGGACAGATCCAACCCAGCGTACCGTTACACAGCATCTCCACACGGACAGAATTTGAAACACCCGTCACCCGCCGCCACGCTCGCCCGGATATTCGGAGCACGCGCAGGGTTCGTTTTTGCTCTCATACTGAGGCTCGCTCAGGTCTTAAAAAGGTTCTTTGGTTTCGATCTTGTTTCTTGTCCTTCTCGTGTGTGTTCCCTCCCGCTTGTTTTTCTTTTTGTTTTGTTTTTTTCTCGTTCTCTTGCGCTTTTTTTTGCTCGATTTGGTTTGCGCTCGGAAGAGCTACATTCATAGGCCGCTGCTGCTGCTGTGCTGCTTGCTGGCTGCCCCCTGCTGGTCACTTGGTGTGCTGCGATGGTGTTGCTGCCCCCTGCTGGTTTTTCTGTTGCTGCTGTTTGACTTGCTGGATGATTTCCCTGATCTTCCGCTGCGCAGTCTGCAAAAGCAACAAGAGAATTTCAACACGATTTCAACCTCCTGTTACACATTTCTGAACTAAATAATAAATATATTAAGTGAGCAATAAACCCATTTAAAACTTCGAAAGGGGTTATGAAATTCTAACAAATATTTTATAGATCTAACTGAAAAAGGTAGAAAAACTGAAAAACTTTTGCATAAATTATATTTATATTTATTGCCTAATTATTGCAATAAATGATTTAATTATGTTGTCATTATGCACCTTTTTTGCTTTGACTCTGACACTAACAGTGATTCATTCCTAATAACTCAAGGCGACTGGGTGTATAATGCAAAAGGCCTTGAACAAATATTTCATAATATTTTATAATAAATTGAAGCTCTGTGCATGTTCGTCAGTTTCCCACTATTAAGAGAGCGATGCTCTTACCTGACTAGCAAAGAAATGGCCGATGATTTTCACAAAAACCTCATCGTTCTCATCAGGGGTTTGGTCCCGTGGAACGATGACCTCGGCGCTGGTGAGATTCTGCAGTTCGTTCACCTGCACGGAACGAAAGCGACAGCAGAGAGTGAATGAAAACAAACAATACAATCATTAATAGTATGTACTGTACATGTACATGGGCTTCCATCTATCCATGCATCTAACAACCTCTGTAGTCCAACTACGCACCATATATGGTGACCATTGTTTATATTCCCATCTGTACGACCGTGGTGGGACCTCCAGTCAACGTTCACACGCACATTCAAACACTACGGGCAATTTGGAAATGCCAATTAGCCTAATCTAATTGGACTGTGGGAGGAAACCAGAGAACCCAGAGGAAACCCGTCAAGCACCGGGAGAACATGCAAACTCTGCACACAGACCCAATGCTGAAATCAAACCCAGGACATGGACGTGCACATACGTGGGCCTTAACCTGAAATAATAAAATCACTGATTACATTAAAGCGGATCAGCTTTAACCTCTTAACTACAGTATTTTAAAAACTCAACGACGCATACTAACGCTAGTCTATAATAAAATGATGTCGGTTCTTTCTTTTAAAAGTTGCTCATGCCGCATATGGTTCGCAGTATGGCATGTTTTTCCGCTTCTGACGACCACAGTGAAGCTCACTGTGTGATGAAGAGGGTGGATAGTTTTCCTCGGAGTGTGTGAGGCAGCACAGTGACAGATCATGAGCAGCAGTGTGAACAGATGTGCCCGAGTGATATGTCTCGGAGAGCTGACGGAAAAAACTGGATGGTACAGTGAGTGCAGAACGATTCGGTTTTAATAAGCTCTATTGCGCACACACACCGTTTTCCCGCCCTTGCCTATGACTCGGCCGGCGGCGGCTGCAGGGACTTTGATGTGCGTCTCCAGCTTGACTTCCTCCTTAGGGGTGAAAAAGTTCTCTTCCTTCAGCTTGCGAAAAATCCGACCCTGAGCCTGAGAAGAAGTGAGAGAGAGAGAGAGAGATGTTAGGAAGACTTGATGTTAGTTTCAACATCATCTAACAACTGAGGCTTTGACTCGTACCAGGTGTTTGTTTGAGAAGGAAATGAAAGAACTCCAGGTGTACGGTACGCTATGTACAGGTGGAAGTGAGAACGCAGTGTGAATGGGGAGCTGACCTTAAACTGGGCTTCAGGAGGGCCGGTGATGATGACCATCCTCTCTGGGGCATCAGGACTGTCTGACGGAGCGATCTGTAATCAGACAACACTGAACATCAGAAAGTCACATGCACTAAAACCGGATTTCCATGACACTCCTGGTCTTGAGAGCATCTGATTCTCAAATCTTGAAATATTTAACCGCTGTTTTGCCATCATCAAACTACCTTCATCATATCATATCTTATCATAAGATCGCTGTTTTTTTATGTGTGATGCATTTCAGCAAATTTTTAACCTTTTGAAACCACATGTCTGGTCAAGAAGAAACACACTTTCAGCAGACTGAGCGGAAGGAAGTTATACAAGAATCAGCCAGAACGTGAAGACCTCTGACAGGTGAAGTGAATGACATCGATCATCTCATTACAGTGGCGAGCAAGTGAACAGTCGATTTTTTAAAAGTTGAAATGTTGAAAGCATGAAGGACAAATTGGCGTAAGTATAAACATTTAGGGCAAAATTGTGATAGCTAGATAGTGATAGCTGGGTCAGACCCGTCGCAAAAACAGCAGACAGGCAGAAAGGCGTCTCATGAACATCAGAACAGCACCGTGGAGCTAACAGAGGATGGAA
>JAAGKR010004592.1:27500-39764 GCA_011419295.1 Clarias macrocephalus
AGTAACTGTAAGTACTTAAGTAACAGTAACTGTCACCTTAAAGTTCCACCAACTTAAAATCTTTCAGACTAGTGATTTTGTGTCTGACGTCATCAGGGCAACAGGACACTGCTGGCTCACTGATGGGTGTTTCAGCTGTCATGCAGAAGTCCTGGGTTCGATTCCCAACAACTGGATGAAGTGTCTGTCCCAAGCCCAGATAAAATGGGAGGGTTGCGTCAGGAAGGGCGTCTGGTATAAAACCTGTGTCAAGCGGACCGGATCGTCTGCTGTGGCGACCCGTTGCCCCGAAAGACCAACAACAATTTATTTGATTTGCAACAACAAAAAAAATTATAATAGCTATTAAATAGTATGAGTTACAATACTCAATAATGCACGTAAAGAACGATTAGTATGAATGAGTACAACAAACTCAAAAACTGATAGTTCTGTTTACTTAAAATTGGAAACATCATTACTTAAAATTTTTTATAGTTTTTTGAGTTTTGCCAAACTTATTCGGGTTTACAGTGTGGTATAACTTTCATTACTGCTGTTCATTTTAGTACGTACTGCTACAGCAAAGACCCAGGAGGGAATATTTAATATTCATTCTGTAAAAGTGTACCATTAATGCTTGAAAAGGCAATTCTACTAGGGACGTCCAAAGAACCTTTATTTAACCCTTTATTTCTCTATATAATCCCCTGCAACATTAATGCACTAGTGCTCACTAGTGCTTGGATACCACTAAGGTGAAAAGTTCTCTCAGTCCACGATCGGACTGCCTGCTTCACCTCCGACACGCCGGCCTCCCAGGAACTCCTTTAATGATTCAAATGATGGGGAACCGTTTTGCATCGCGGGATGATCAAGGTCAAAGGTTTTAGTGCGTCTTGAGTCTCGTCTCATTTCACATGTTATAACCAGAAAAAGGTCATCACAAGTCCCGGGTTTGTCTTGAAGTCGCGTTGTAAATATAGAACACACAGAAAAAAATCTTTCATTTCTCCTAAATTGCCAGAAATGATAAAACATCTGTTTTTTTTATTCCATGTATTGTTATTGCTCCTGCCATTAATTCTTTTATAACTTGCAGGTTTGGCACTGGCTGCTCATTATAAGTCACTTACAAGAAGGGAGGCATCAGTACCGAGCCACAGCATATGGTGTGTAGGAAGTGTAAAACCCGACCCCGAACCCAAACCCAGCCCTGTGACGTGTGCGAAATACATCGATGAATCAGCTGTTTATTTAATAATCAGTTATTTATTTACTTTAAAAAAAAATGCTTAATTACATTTTCATGTCAGTTTATTTTTCATTCTGTGGCCGGCGGGAGGCGTTTCCACAAATCATGGTGGCGTTCTCGACAGCGGGGTGACGGAGTGGCCTGGTTTGAGACTTTGCAGAAAGACTCACTGTTTATAATACACCCACAGCCACAATATTCACTCGTGCACGCGTCCGCCGGAACACACGATCACATGGCGGCGGCGCAAAGGAATAAATCGAGCAGATAGAGTCGAGTCGAGAGCTCGGCGTCATGTTCACACCCGCTATCCTGTGAGCTCAGTGTTGGTATCTATTTCAGAAACACTATACACAAAATGGTGAAAAAAACAAAAAACAAAATCACATCCACTGAGCACTACGGGATGCCGGACGTGATCTGAGCTGACAGGAAGTCCTTAAATAAACATTCCTTACATCCGTGGTGAGCGGAAAAGCGCAATCCTAGACCGCGCGATATTTCAAACCACGACATGACGGCGCGTCTCCGGCCTGTAATTAAGGGCTTCTCTTTCTAGCCAAAACAATATGGGGAGTGTCTGCAACAACGCACACGGTATAAATAAGCTGATTCTGCTTGTTAACGCTCACCAGTAATGGGTTGTAGGTGGCCGGGAGTGAAGCGACGCCACGCGACCCGGTGGCTGAGGACAGGACAGGCACAGCAGGAGCGAAGATCCCCAGAGCGTTCAGGTTCAACCCAGGGATCAGTGCGGTCTGCAGCTACGGACGCAGAACCAAAAACAGAAGTGAGAATCGGGGAATCTCAGTGCTCTGAGAGCCGTCAGCAATTTCACAGTGTTAAAACTCACACTTACACACTCGCACTTCCGTAATTATGTATGCTTGTATTATTACAACTGGTCATTGTATGTAAGGGCGGCGCGGCGGCGTAGCGGTTAGCACTGTCGCCTCGCACCTCCAGGATCGAGTTTCGGTGGTGCTTGGTGGGTTTCCTCCGGGTGCTCCGGTTTCCTCCGACAGACCAAAAACATGCAGGTGAGGCTAACTGGCAGTGTATGAAAGTGTGTGTGCATGGGTGGATGTACTGCGCCTTATTGCCCCAAGTCTCCTGCAATATGCTCCACACATACCCCCCCCCCACTCCCACCTCCGGTCGATCCTGTATACGGGATAAAACGGTATAGACGATGAGTGAGTGAGTAAACCAATACAGATGTAATATCCAGAGTGCTCCACCAGGTGGTGCAGCTGTACCACTCTGATTGCTTGTTTTTCTTTCAAGAGCTCGAGAAAAAAAAAAACCTCTAAATTCAGTTCTGTAATCCAATTTAGTGGCACAAGCGTCGATTTGAAAAGGCTTTATTTGTTTACACCTCATTTGCAATGCTGCTAAAAAAAAAAAAAAAAAGTCCTTTAAACGCATCAGCGGACACGTACAATTGGGACTCGTACTGATGAGGACAAATAATCAGTCCAATATAATTAAAGCACTGGCACGAGTCAAAAATAAAAAATTTCTCTCGAATCGGTTTTGCCAGAATGTGCTATATTTAAAAAAAGAAGAAAAGAAAATTATAATAATCCGAATTCATATTAAACAGCCAAATGAAGAGGACAAATAGCATTAATGTCCTCTTGGTGTGTATAACTGTAAATCTAACTAAATACTGCTGAAATCACACGTTCCAGTGCTGCTGCTCAGAAAAACACAGTCGACGTCAGTATCACACTTTCACTGATTACTAGATCACAACTCAACTAAATATTATTCGCATTTTATCTATTTTTAAACCTCTTTCATCATCATCTATTTCAACATATTAAAAAACGTCTTAACAACAGGCCCTTATAATAAAAATTGATGAAAGCCTTTAAATGAGAGAGCTCATGCAGCCATTTCTTTATACTTCCCCGCATAGAAGAAAACAGCAGTCGTCGCTATTATCACCTGGATCTTTTCATTTTTTTAAATATACAAATATAACTAGGGAATAAACGACTGAAAAAAGAAACGAATTAAAAAACAATATTGAAGAAGTGAATGAATCATAAGCCAATAAATAACTACGCCGATCAGCCGTAACATTACGACCACCTGCTCGATCAAAACCTTTGATCTCCACTAGCGCTATCACTCAGCCTTAGCCTTAGCCGTCCATGACCCTGTCATCGGTTCACTGCTTTTCCCTCCTGCGGTTTTGCATTTGCTCTGACCCAGTCGTCTAGACGTTACACCTGGGTTCCTCGTCGGAGTCGCTCAAATCCTTGCGCTTGCCCATTCTGTTCCGCTTCCAACACTTCAACTTCAAGGATTTGTTTGTTGACTGGCTGCCTAATAATACTGTACTGTCCATCCCACCCACTTCGGTGCCACTGTAATGAGATATTGTAACTGTCGCTATGGTGACACGGGTCAACCTGAGGCGTCTAGACGTACAACGTTATGGCTGATCGGTATTGCAAGAATGCGAGAACTTGAAAATCGAACAAACAAATATATAAACAAGCAAGCATAATATATTACAACGATTACGATCAGGGAGCTCATTTATTTATCATGGAACTGATAGATTTATTTTTTTTAGAAAGTAATGCATTTTTACACTACTTTCATGCCAAACATACTATAAATAATGTAATAATTTATTTTTCATTGCATGTTTTTAAAAATATTTTTATGAAGCAATACTGTACACTCATATCGTGCTACAGTGTGCATGACATAATCACGGCAGACACCAGCAGCGCGGCAGTGTAGTGGTTAGCCACATCACCTCGTACCTCCGGGGTTTGGGGTTCAGATCTTGCCTCTGGTCTGTTCTTCCCTGTGCTTCCTTCACATACAGTACTTTGCTTTTCCGACTTGTCAGTAGTGTATGATTGGGTGTGTGCCCTGAATTAGGCGCCACAGAATAAGCGATATAATGAATAGATTTAATGAACAGGATTACAAAACATCAAAATCAAATGTTCTGAGTGAAATATTGATTTCCTTATTGTTTTGCTCATCTCTCCACGTTGTCGTCTTCTCACATCGAATCCACCGCCCCAAAACTCCCTCGATTTTTCCTAGAGTCATAATATTTCAAACCTTCTCTCTGCTTTTTGAAGCCAGATATCAATTTAACAATATGATTTACTCCTCGGGAAGTGCGTGTGAAGGGCTCTAACGCCTGAACGGGGCGGAGCGAGTGATGTCCCCGGCGCTCTGTGGGGTATGCTCACGTTCAGGGCGGCCACGTCGTTCTCGTACGCCTCTCTCAGCTTCTTCATGATTTCCACCTCGGCGTTACAGCACTCGTCCACCCCTCCCCGCACTGTGATGGTACGCTCCGGGTTGTAGATGGTCAAATCCTGCAGGCTGCAGTGGGAAGCACGGGTCAATAATTTAGAAAGACGGCTAAGCAAAGGATCGTACCTACGTACCTTAGGAACATTAATAATGTCAGGTGAAATGCACTGTGGTGTGAGAGGTCGATTATAATGCTTACGGAAATTTTACTTGAGTAAAAAAAAATATATAATAATAATAATAATAATAAAAATAATAATAATTATTATTATTATTATTATTATTATTACTATTATTATATAATTGTTATTATTATTTAATGGCTTAGTTTGAATTGATAGTCTAGACATTTGAACACTGGAGTGTGTACATACGGAGAAATGGTGATCTTGGTCCCAGTGTCCTGCTCGATCTTCTTCAGGTTCCTGCCTTCTTTACCGATCAGCCGTCCTACAAGACTGTTATGGGCCAAAATCTTCAGAGGGACTTCCTCTGCACTGTGTGTGTGTGTGTGTGTGTGTGTGTGTGTGTGTGTGTGTGTGTGTGTGTGTGTGTGAGGGAGAGACACAGAGAGAGAGAGAGAGATTCAGATATTTAATTATGTATATATGCACACATAAGCATATGAAGGATTTAAAAAAAAGAGCTTGTGTGCCAGTTATGTCTGTTTCGGTGATAAAGGATCTCAACAAATGGAAAGGAGAGAACGAGCTAGAGAGAGAAAAAAAAAAACATAAGACAGACTAAAATGAGACTGAGAAAAAGAGAGAGAGAGAGAAAGTGGGGTATATACAGTACAGAGAGAGAGACACTTACATACTGTACAAAAATGAGACAGAAAAGACAGAAAAATTAAGTGAGACTGTCTCTCTCTCTTTCTGCCAAGTCTTCCACAGAGAGAGAGAGAGAGAGAGAAAAGAAAAAGAGACTGAGAAAAAGAAAGAAAGAGAGAGACTGACACAAAAATGAGACACATAAAAAGACAGACAGAAAAAAATTAGATGGAGAAAAACAGAAACAAAGTGAGACATATGAAGATGGCAGTAAGAGAGAGAGGGAAGGAGACTGAGAAAAAGACAGAGAGAGAGAGAGAGAGAGAGAGAGAGAGAGAGAGACAGAGAGAGAGAGAGAGAGAGAGAGAGAATAATCTCCTTTCAGTAAGTCACTTGTAATCATAAAGGGATTAAGTATGAAGTAATAATTTCATGCATGTCAGGCTGCTTATGTTAAATATGGAGTAAATGATTTCACGTTTTGTGTGTGTGTGTGTGTGTGTGTGTGTGTGTGTGTGTGTGTGTGTGTGTGTGTGTGTGTGTGCTTCAACACAGAAATGAGTTGAAAAGCTTCACATTACTCTTCGGAACGTAAGCCAGACATGGCAGCGGCCCAGCACGAGATCTAACGCGCGTGCAGGTTTCTCAGTGCCTCTGTAGTGTGAACACCGTGTGATACTGACGTCTTGGTGTCGGTGGCTTCCTTCTCCATGACCTCCAGGATCATCCTGCAGGCGTGCGAGCAGCCCTCCGGAGACGAGTGGATGGTGATGGGCTTCTCCGCGGCCCCTGCGTTCTCCTTGCGATGGATGTCGACTCTAAACGGGAAAACGAGGAGACGGGTTTAAGGAGCGGAGGGTCTGACTCGCCCTGATGAACATGTGAGGCGGCGCCACGGTGGAGATTCGGAGCGGATTAGCAAGAGAACTCTGACAGCGCTACGTTTATAAAAGTGTATTACTTTAGCTGGTCTTTGAGACGCACTCGAGATGTAAATGTCACGTCTATATTGGTGGTAATTTCGAGGAGCCTGTCAGCGCATCCCCTCACTTCACTAATCAAACAGCCCTTTAAAAATACTCAATACGGAATTGCTTTTAAAATAACAAGCAGCTGGAGGTTTTCTCTTTTGGTTATCGAACCACGGGAAATAATTAGGTTAATAAAGATTTTTCTTTCTTTCTTTCTTTTTTTTATGATTACACGGCGTTAGCTTGGCTAATAATTAGCTTCCCTTACTTTGGTTAGTTAACTATTAGCATTATTCACAAATAAACTTTCAGGATTATATACTGTATATTTTTTCTTTTTTTATTCCTCATATAACTCCATGATACCGTCTCTCCTTGAGGACACATGAAGCCAGCCAAAGAGATTTCATCAAACTGTTGCTCACTGTGACAGCGTAACACGCTCGGAGGAAAGCGCTATCCGCCCTCTTCCACATACATTAACTCATGCAATATTTTTTCACATTTTTTTGTAGAAACTTAAAGGCTTCTACAAACTAAAGCTTAACTAAAACTAAATTAAAATAAATTCAATAACATATAAAGACTGAAATGTAATAAATAAGCTAAATAAATCATCATTAAATGACATACTAGCTAGACCAATAGCAAGAAAAATAGTTTTTAAAAAAAGTGCATTCAAACGTATTTGGTTCCAATTTTAATTCTGTAGTTGCACCTTTTGTCTTAATATTATATATTATAAATTATCTTAAAAATATCTTAACATCTTTATTATATCTTTAAAAATATCTTAATCTATATCTTAAAATATCTTAATAACATAATTATGTCTTAATATTATAACTTAAAAATTATTATATTTTAAAAATATCTTAATAGCTTTATTATATCTTAAAAATTCTTACAGCTTAAAATATCTTAATTATACCCTAATATTATACCTTAAAATGATTATATCTTAAAATATCTTAATATCTGTATTATATCTTAATATTATATCTTTAAAAAAATCTTATATCCTATAAATATCGTAATCCAGATCTTAAATATCTTAATATCTTTATTATATCTTGATATTATACCTTAAAATGATTAGATCTTAAACGTATCTTAATCTAGATCTTACAATATCTTAATATCTTTATTATATCTTAAAAAAGACTAAGACATGTTTAGCACAATAGAAGACGGACAATTTCGACTTTAATAACCTTGCGGGTTTAAAGTGACCCTCATCCTTTGAAAATGAATAAAAACTCAGAATAAAGTTCAGAAATGCTCAGAAATAGTTCACTGTTCAGATGTTGGCATTGAGCTTTCAGAAAAATAAATCTGTACAGACATTTTCTGCATTGCTTCCTGGCCATTTTACTTTTTTTTTTTAAATACTAAGAAAGTATTTGTGTCTACTAAGTATTAGATAAGATATAGTGTGTCCTGCTTTTCAGTTTTCACTCATGTACCCAAAGACCCACAGACCGCCTGCATTTTTCCTCCTATAAGAGGCAGAAGGACACTGTGTGTGAGACGGAGACAGAGGACTGATCTGGAGTACACAGTACACACACCGACAGAGAACACCCGAGATGTGATTCTTACAGCACTGTATCATCACACACACAAAGGCTTCACCTCGTGCACCTCGGTTTTCCCGCCTTCTCGCTGACCGCTGTGTCAGAGAGCGCGGCGGCCGAAACGGAGCGATCTGTAAACGCCCGAGCTTATTGGATGAGTGCTGCCGTTATTACCGGGAGCGTGTGATTTTGATGTAGCGAGAGTGATACTGAATGGGACGCGGTAATTTTAGCCTTTTCAGGCTGTCGCACTGCAGAGGCGAATATGCGACGGTGATTAACGTGTGATTTATTGTGCGGCCCAAAGAAAAGGCTGTTTCAGTGCCAAAATCCTGAAGTGCCAGAAGAATAAATAGGAGTAAATACGAGACAAATGAGACAAGAGGCATTAAAGGAAACAATCAAAAAAAAAAAAAAAAAAAAAAAGAAATTTAACGTTGAAATTCAGCCTGGGATTTGTGCCCTGAGCTGAAGAGGAGTAATAACCACTTATTTATATAAGAGCGCCTTAAAAGAAAGCATTATGAACATTGAAATGGTTTAATAACCACACGCTTGAACCTGATTGGTCAGGAGTTGGGTCGTTATCTTCTGTACAGTAATTCTGTATGTAACACGAACCATAAATGAATATCACTACATCCAAACAGTTTGTTGACCTAATATACGTCTGACCTAAAAATAAAAAAATAAAACGACAACAAAAAAACAACAACAACAACAACAACAACAACAACAACAACAACAATACATCCTGGATGCGAGTTGGTTCGTTAGGGGACATTTAACATTTCTTCTTCTTCTTCTTCTTCTTCAGTGTCAGAGCTTTGTAGCAGTCATGGCCAATGTCTAAAGTCGTTCAGTAACAGACACGTCAGCGAATCTAATCCGATAAACTCTTTGTCAAATTCAGCACTCTCCTCACAAGATGTTCTTCTACACTATGTGTGTGGGCTGAAGATATAAACGTAACGTTGGTACACGGGCCCGCGCTCTGTACTCTATGTAAACGGGAAATGAGAAAATGGACGTCACACGCTTGATCATGGTTTTTTTTAATAAAAATGATCCTCACTCCAGTTACATTAAAGCTTCTGTTGTCTGATCAGCGCTTTTCCTTCTCTCCAGTCGCTGCTGTGCAGGTGTGAACGTGTTACATCAGTTTATTTGTAATGGACGCCCCACTTGTGATTTGCACGGAGGAAGAGGAGCGTGCTGTGATTTCTTTTCATGTGGTCCGAGGGCGTAGCCGGTGCCAAAACAAATTGCGGAAGCGGTCGGATATCTGCAAACGAAATTTGGAACGATGCTCCGAGGAAAGTGGGAGTTTCTTAAAGACGCGGACGGATTCATCACTACGAGCCTGAGAGTGTGGAACGGGAACATCCTCAATCACAGACAGAGAAACAGTTCAAAAGTCGACCATCAGCTGGAAAATTCATCAATGTTCGCGGGTTGTCTGGGATTCTTGGGGGCCAGAAGTATTGGAACATGATCAAGGGGGAAAAATGTTATTAGGAGCTGTAGCCTAAACTTCGGATTAGACGTAGAGGAGTCCTCCCTATAGTCCCGATCTCTCTCCATTGGACTTTCACCTGTCGGTGTCCCCTGAAAGCAGCCCTACGAGGACGGAGATTCACTCCTGATGAAGAAGTGAAGACAGCGGTGCATCCGTCGATTATGTCAAAACATGACAAATTTGTCTTTTCTGAAAGTTCACCACCTCGTCAACCTTGTCACCTGCGTCCATCTATTTAAACGTGGCTGAGACTTGATTTGCTGAATTTAAATGAAAATATGAAACGATCTTTCTCCAGAATCTTTAAATTGTGACATCACTGTTGAATCAAAAGCTCTGAGAACGTCTTTGTGCTAAATGTAAATGACGGTGGATTAGGTGTGTTGAGATCAAGGATATGATTACACGGATAATCAGCAGTATGCTCGAGGGTTTTGTTTTTTTTTTTCCCCTGGCGTTTGTGCAGACATTTGATTTTTTGCTACATATGCAAAAAAAAAAAAAAAAAAAACCCCAGAGGGGGCGGGGCATTGTGATATGACAATTCTGTCTACACCTCATACTGTAGCTGTGAGCGAATACTTCACAACTGTCACTTTTTATTGCATCATTACTTATTAATCTCGACATTATTAAAAATTAATAATTGATGCACTCGCTGCTTCCGTTTTCAATAATCTAACCACAATAGAGCGTGGCAGTTTGTTAAAAGTGAAGAAAAAGAAGAAAAAAAAAGACAATATAGGCTTCCTGAAGTATTCCTCTGGGAGAACGTTTTCAGCACCGGTGTGATGTGGGTGAGACGGTTAGAGGTGAAGGACAGCCTGGTGAGTGGAGGAATGATGTCGCACTCACACGTCCCTCAATATGTGTGCTTGCATTTTAACAAGTGTTAATTTGTAGCATTTGTGGCGTAGCGGTTAGCACTCACACCTCCAGGGTCGAGGGGTTCGAGTCCCGTACTCACTTGGACTGGCTCTGCTTGGTGATGTTCTTGATGGTGAGTCCCTCTTTGCCAATGATGGCTCCCACGAACTGTGTGGGGACGAGCAGTCTCAGCGGGAGCTCGTGGTGCGTGTGGTGTCCACCCTGCAGGCCCCCCATGGCCCCGGAGTGGGCGGAGTCAGACTCCCTCGCCCCTCTGCCTCCTCGGGACGCCCTATGCTGGGCCTGGGGTCCCGCTTCGCTCTCGTTCCCGCCGCCCTCCACGTCCAGAATGTAGGACACGCTGAAGGAGTGATCTTCCAGATTGTGGCCCGTCAACTTCTCTATGGCCCTGGGAGACGTTACACATTCAGGAAGTGAAGATTTACACACATATTCTTCAAAAGCATAGCATCTCTCACACTTTAGAAGATTTTATATTCATTCATTTTGAATAGAAATAGATATTATGTATGTTTGCAGACTTTTATGAAGGTTGTAATGACATGAAATGGAACTTTCTCAGATATCTGCCTCGTGAAGTTAATTAATTACAAAGCGTTTAGAGAAAACACGTACTATTATAGGAGTTTGTAAGATATCTGTGATGAGGGTATTGTAATATAATATATCATATCATCAAATTCTAGGTTATATGTTAATATTATAAATTGCTCGCGTCCTAAACACGCATCTCACTCGTAGTTTTCTGTGTTTTTTGGACCGGTGACTAAATAAAAACTCCAGTAACTAAACAGTTTATAAGCACTTAATGAACCAGAGGCAGATGTGTGTGTGTGTGCCTCTCATTTGTGTCTCTAAACCGTACAAAAGACGACATCACCGGCACATCGGCCTGAATGCTGGATAAAAGGGGAGACGGAGAAACGCAAAGGACAGATACACTATTAGGAACAAACAGACAAAAGGATGGAAGGAAGGATGGAAAGAGAGATGAATGGCCTCTTACTCTTTAGCTTCCTCTTTCGATGCGTATGTGACATTCACCACAGCTGTGTCTGAGTCAGCGTTCACTACAGACACACACACACACAGACACGTTCAGGCTTCAAATCTTCAGTTCTTCACTCCACTGTTATCTCATGATTTACCCACAAAGTCTGAATCACACTTGCACGCACTTACACAAACACACACACACACACACACAACACACACACACACACACACACACACACACACACACACACACACACACAGAGGGACACAAACTCATTCACCATTCACACAGAGTGCTGTGGGCGGCTGAGACAACACTACTAGGTGCAAACATTGTGTTTATCAGGGAACATGCACGCACATGCACACACACATACACGCACACTCAACTGAAAATAAATCTCTACAATTCAACTTTTGTTGAAGTTATAAGAATCTCTGACCATCTATATAATTTTTTTCTGTATAATCCATGTTACACTGTGACTGACACACATAGTGGCCACGCCTCCTACACTTTGACTGACACACATAGTGGCCACACCTCCTACACTTTGACTGACACACATAGTGGCCACGCCTCCTACACTGTGACTGGCACACATAGTGGCCACGCCTCCTACACTGTGACTGACACACATAGTGGCCACGCCTCCTACACTGTAACTGACACACATAGTGGCCACGCCTCCTACACTGTGACTGACACAGTGGCCACGCCTCCTACACTGTGACTGACACAGTGGCCACGCCTCCTACACTGAGACTGACAAACACAGAGGCCACGCCTCCTACACTGTGACTGACATACTCAGAGGCCACGCCTCCTACACTGTGACTGACATACTCAGAGGCCACGCCTCCTACACTGTGACTGACATACTCAGAGGCCACGTCTCTTACATTGAGACCAACACAGATGCCACTCCCCCTACACTGAGAGCAACACAGATGCCACTCCCCCTACACTGAGAGCAACACAGATGCCACTCCCCCTACACTGAGAGCA
>JAAGKR010004592.1:39784-59431 GCA_011419295.1 Clarias macrocephalus
ACACACACACACACACACACACACACACACACACACACACACACACACAGAGGGACACAAACTCATTCACCATTCACACAGAGTGCTGTGGGCGGCTGAGACAACACTACTAGGTGCAAACATTGTGTTTATCAGGGAACATGCACGCACATGCACACACACATACACGCACACTCAACTGAAAATAAATCTCTACAATTCAACTTTTGTTGAAGTTATAAGAATCTCTGACCATCTATATAATTTTTTTCTGTATAATCCATGTTACACTGTGACTGACACACATAGTGGCCACGCCTCCTACACTGTAACTGACACACATAGTGGCCACGCCTCCTACACTGTGACTGACACAGTGGCCACGCCTCCTACACTGTGACTCACACAGTGGCCACGCCTCCTACACTGAGACTGACAAACACAGAGGCCACGCCTCCTACACTGAGACTGACAAACACAGAGGCCACGCCTCCTACACTGTGACAGACATACTCAGAGGCCACGCCTCCTACACTGTGACTGACATACTCAGAGGCCACGTCTCTTACATTGAGACCAACACAGATGCCACTCCCCCTACACTGAGAGCAACACAGATGCCACTCCCCCTACACTGAGAGCAACACAGATGCCACTCCCCCTACACTGAGAGCAACACAGATGCCACTCCCCCTACACTGAGAGCAACACAGAGGCCATGTCTCCTTTCTTAAGACCAACAGAGGCCACGCCTTCTTTGCTTAGGGGAGAGTTACTCATGCATACACACATCGTAACAGGTTTACACATACAAACACAAACAGACACACACACTCAACCTTTGAAAAATCAAAGGTAAAAGCGGTTAAATGATCCATTACATGAGTTAAAAAGTGTGTGGGTTTAGGGCGTGTGTGTGCGTGTGTGTGTGTGTGTGTGTGTGTGTGTGTGTGTGCGTGTGCGTGTTTGTAAGAGCAGGAAACTCACTACTATGTGTATATGCATGAGGCACCCTCCCCTGAGCAATGCCAAAATAATCAAACAACCTCCTTGGAAAAGTTCAGCAGCATCATCTACCTTAAGAAATACACACACACACACACACGCACACAAAATGCAGACATCATGCATTATCATGATTTACACACATCAGTCAGTGATTCAGACCACCCAGCAGCACATACACGCACCCCCCACCCCCAAACACACACACACACACACACACACACACACACACACACACACACACACACACACACACACAAATACAGTACAAAGCTAGCACACGAGTAAACACACACTCAAGCAACCTGCACAATTTTCCTTTCAGCCAAACTGCAGTCTTTCAGCTAGGCACACGCTCACACACACACACACACACACACACACACACACACACACACACACACACACACGGTGTAACATGCTGTTTGACTGTACCTTGCTCCACATTTTCTACTGAGCCGTACTGTGATAACAAGCTGTCTAAAACCTGTAAAGAAAAAGAGAGGCTCACATTAAACATGTACACACACACAATAGCAGTGGAAAAAAGAGACAGACACTCGTAGACATTCTTGACTAGCAGAGGGACTAACAGATAGACAAAGTCTTTTATAGATGGATAGATTGAGCACTTTAATAATCCCAAAGGGAAACTATAATATGAGTAATTAAAAGTAATTTAAGGGTTAATCAGAACTTTAGTCCAACCGACTGGTGAGTTACAAAAGAAAGAGAGTCTAAGGGGATGAGACAGAGAGACAGACAGACAGACGTATGAGATACACACGTCTATAATCAGCTAAAGATTAAACACACATCCTGGAGACCTAGACTTAATATAAAGCTAAACTATTCCGTTCGTGTGTTGTACTGCTGAAGTTCTCAGTCCGCTCTCCTGTGCGAACTCTACCTTGAGTGACAAAGTGTTTCTGAATCCAAGTCAATCTCTTATGGTATGCGTCTTTTCTTTTTTTGTCCGCCATGTTTCTGTCTTCAGCATTGTGCGCTCCTAGATGCAGAAGTCAGAAGTCGGAGTTTTGACCTCAGAACTGCCTAAATTTGACAAAGTGCTAGAAGCATTCCTTAAAGCTTTTGGTCCATATTGACACATTAGGGTCCTGGTGGCTCAGCAGTGGTAGGTTTTTCGCCTGCCATGCGGAACGCCTGGGTTCGATCCCCAACCAATGCCCGCTGGTTGCAGTGCCGGTCGTCCCAAGCCCGGATAAAATGGGAAGGTTGTGTCAGGAAGGGAAACCGGCGTAAAAACCTGCACCAAGTTGGTATGTGCGGACCGGATAGTCCTCTGGGGGACCCCTTGCCGGGACGCGGTTGCTGTGGATTTGTCGGCTGCACATCGAGGATGCGAATCCACCGTTTCTAAACATTCCAAAGGCGCTCCAGTGAAGGTGCGCGGAGGTCAGTTGAGTGCAGTGAACTTTTGGTCATGTTCAAGGAACCAGTCTGAGATGATTTTAACTTTAGTAGCCACCGGAAGATGCTTCAAGGTGTCGTGCATTCAGAGATGCTCTTCAGCATGTCTCGGTTGTAACGAGATGTTATTTGAGTTACACCACCACCACCACCACCAGCCTGAATGTTTCATGTTAGACAAGGCAACGTCCTCCAATTTCGTCACCCGGTGTGGTCTCCTGCTGTAGCCCATCTGCTTCAAGGTCTTGACGTGTTGTGTGTTCAGAGATGATCTTCAGCATGCCTACTGTTGCCTTTCTATCAGCTCGAACCAGTCTGGCCATTCTCCTCTGACCTCCGGCATCAACAAGGTATTTTCGCCAAGAGAACTGCTGCTCACTGGATTTTTTATTTTTATTTTTTTGGTTTCTCTCCTTCTTCTTTTCTCTTCCATTCTCTGTAAACCCTAGAGATGGTTGTGCGTGAAAATCCCAGTATGTCAGCAGTTTCAGAAATACTCAGTCTGGCACCAAACAACCCTGCAACATTCAGAGTCACTTGAATTACCTTTCTGATGCTCAGTTTGAATTTCAGTAGATCATCTTCACCATGTCGACATGATGCATATCTGATTAGGGAACTATGTGTTTAAACACACATGGCGAGCGCATTCTTATTTAGGCATTTGGTAGACGCCCTCATCCAGAGCTATTTACATTTTTATCTCATTATACATCTGAGCAGTTGAGGATTAAGGGCCTTGCTCAAGGGCCCAACAGGGACAACTTGGTGGTCGTGGGATTTGAACCTGGCACCTTCCGAACCGGAGTCCACTGAGCGACCCCTGACCCTGATTTATTTATTCCTTGGTTCACAATGTGCCTGAATACACACATTATAACAACAAACAGAGGTGCCGCTGAACTTTTTTCCCTCTCAACAGTTGGTTCTTAACCGATTCACGGTCATATTTTTTTCATTCGCAGGTGCTCACTAGACGTGATCGGGTTTACATCTCCATCTCAGATATTAATACAAATTCTAAGCTCTGTACCAGCTACGTAACTGCAAGACGTCGCCTTTCATCTTTCATAGGATTTACTGTATGCCATAATTCATAATTCGCTCTCGAGGTGCAGAATTGAAATTAATAGGGCGATTTTGATCTATCCGCAAGAGTCGACCATAAATAGTCGGCAATCAAGTCAGGCTGCGTTTGGTGTTTGTGTTGAAATCAAGCTGGTGCGCTGCCGAGACGCAGCGGGACTCACCTCCCACTGCAGGTGAGGGGGAATGTTCCGGATCTGAATCTTACGACTCCTGCGGAAAGAGAGCGGTTGAAAGATTAGATCAGAGTTTATGTTGTATTGACTTTTTTTCAACAGCGCATGCAGCAACAATGTTTTATTTCAACATAGCTGGGCTGATTGAATTAACACAGGAATGAAGTCGAACTCGCTTCAATTCAGCCACACTGTAAGTCCACAGTAGGTTCTGTCTTGTCCCGGTGTGTGGAGGAAGCGCTGAAACATGGCGGCCGCGTCAAAATACGGAGTACGCTCGTTTTGTTTTTGTGTGTGCGTGTTTTTTTTTTTTTCTCCCCACAATGGGAAAAAGTTTTCTGTAACTTTGATTTCGATAAGTGAGAAACCAAAGACAGGAGTGTGCTCGCTTCTAAAAAGCGCCGGCTGATATTTAAGAGCATATTTTCTCAGACTAAGTGCATAACTACGTGCCAGCACACTGACCCTAAATGGCCTAAGACTTCGTCTGCAGCATATTACATCATCGGCCGTAACGAGATCACAGGCCTACATCACCTTAATGAGATCAGGCGCGTGCCAACTACAGCTCCTCTATCACCTCAAGACTGCAGAGAGAGAACCCGGGTGCTAATGCCACCTACTAGAGACAGAAACTATTCACTGGACTCGCGCAAAAACAACTGAGTGGCATCTTTCCATTAGGAGTTTGCCCAGAAAGTTTTGGAAATCCCCCCCAAAATCAGGACTTTGAACTTCTGCCTTTTTCAATTTTTTCATAGTACAGTGCAAAACAGGGATGGGAATCACCAGGTACGATATTTTCACAATATGTCGCGATTCTATCCGTATCGTGATTCTTTAAGTGTCACCATTTCGTAAAAATTCGGGACACATTTCTAAACAAACTTTTCTAAACAAATAACTCGGTCCTACCACACAGGATACTATGCAGGCTGGCCATCTGTGAATAGTTTAGAGTGCACCACCTGCAGGATTATAGAGGAACTGCAACATTCTATCATGTCAAATGCAAACGTATATATATATAAATTATTATAATTTTTTAATTTTTTCAGTGTGCCGATACATGAATTTGCGCACAAAAGAATCATAATACATCACTGAATCAATTTCCCCCCATCCCTAGTGCAAACACAACTGTCATTTTCTGTAACTCATAATTGCACATCAGCAAGCTTACCACATTAACGCAAAAAAAATAAAATAAAATAAAATTGGCGACTCACTGATTCTTAATTTTAATTCAAGCAATCAACAAAACTGTACCGGTTAAAATGTTCTTCCACTGTTCTCTTCGGGCTGTGTGTTAGAAACACAGGAGATATAATGAGACATAATGAGACAACTAACCAACTACAGAAAGCAAAGTCAAGGGGCCTCAGAGTGGTGCAGTGGTAAAGTCGAACTCGGAGATCGCGAGTTCGATTCCCGGGTGATGCTGTAACCTCTCGCAGCCGGAGGTCTAGAGAGAGCTGATTGGCCGAGCTCTCTCAGAGAGGAGGGATGAGAGGTACTAAGTGCTCCCTCATTAATCACGGCTCTACAGCCAATCAGGGGCGTCTGTGAGCTCGCGCGAGCGGAAGGAGCGGATAGCGCTGTCCTCCGAGAGCGAGCAGCTCGAAAAACATGCGTTCGGTCGGCGTCACGTGGTCGAATTGGACACGACTAAATTAGGGAAAATCCAAAAGAAAAAAAAAAGTCAAATCTTTCTGGCTCGCTCAGCCATTAGCCATCATGACTGAAACTGCGCCTAATTAGCATTTCGATGCTTATTAGCACAGCGGTTAATAAATGACAAGGCAAGTGGTTGCACTTCATAGATTTAAAGAGGAATGCATGTTTTTTAAGATATCATTCAGTTGTGTAAGGTCCTGCATAAATAGCCTCATAATGTACCAGTCATTAAAAACTTAAAACTATAAGTTGGTTTCCACCAACAGGAAACATACACATTATTTAAAAAAGAAAAATTCACAAAGGGTCACATATGATCATGTATCATGGTCAGGCGTCCACATACCCTCATTATTTTCCCTATACTATACTGTAGATTCTTCACCAGTAGACGTTTTATCCTGGTCGTATCCTGGTCTCTTCGTCGTCTGGACCATTCCAGGGAATAGTGTAAAGCTTTTCAGGTTACTTCAAAACCTACACGTGCCACGAAGACGCAGGCATGGCAGCTTTGCTCGCACATGCGTTAAACCTCGTGGAGCATGAACGTCTATCACGTGTGAGAGCAGTGCCGAGGCTTACAAACATCTCCGATCCTAATCCAATTGAGCCACCGAGAGGCTGTATTTCAAACACCACTCGTTTTGCGGCTCACGTAGTCAGATACAGTATACAGTAGATGACGTGATAGATTAGCGAGTGATTTCTCTATTAAGGGGAATGTAATAAATAATTTAGCACTTTAATATCTAAAGAGGCGTCCTACGCAGGAAACCCCATCTGAAGCAGGAAACCAAAAAGATTGAGAGGAGACTTCCAGAACTTGTAATAAACTCCTGCATTTCTTGAGCAACTTCCTAAATTCTGTAAGTTTCTCCCGCTCTGGGATCCCGCACCCTCAGCTCCGGAGACGCCTCTAAGCTGAATTAACCCGCAAAGGTTTCCTGCTTTGTCTCGTAAGCCCATAAGCGCATAAGAGACCAGAAGATCTGCACAGGAACCAAATGAGGTTGAAGGTGAAAGAAAAAAGTCGACAAATCCAGTTACTTTTACTTATTTGGCGGATGCAGTCATTCCAGTGGATTATGACTTACAACCCAAAGTTCACAGCCGAGCAGTTATGGATTTTGCTCGTGGGACTAGCAGTGGCTCTCTGGCAGCCCTGGAATTTAAACTCGCAATTTTCCAACCGCTAGCTCTTAAAACACAGAGCCACCCAAACAGTGTCACGAGGGAGGCTGGAGTGCTGCAGAACAGCCACGCGTTTTGATCCGGTGAAAGATGCTGCTCATGACTTAAGTCCAGAGATTGCTGCCGCGTTCCCCATCCCGGCTTTCAGACGTTTTCGGATAATGTGATGACAAACAAACGAGACGCTTCTGAAGTTCACTCCTCCTGGGTGGATATTTACCCGTATTATTATATTAGATCCCCACATTTATTCATTAGCTAGACCACTAGGTGAACTCATAGCTTCATTATTCAATCATCCCATCAGGTTGCTTGGAAATCTAATCACCCAAGCTAACGGTGGTACCTAATATACAGTAATGCAGCTTAAACGCATATCAAGCTAGGTTCATGCATTATCTGAGAAATTAATAATAAAAATAATCTAAAAAGTTACAGGGAGGCGATGATGATCCCGTCTAGACACAGACCGTATTTACTCACCGTATTTTAACTACTCATCATTTGCCCGCTCAGCGAGATGGCTCCATTTTGCCTTTTTTTTTTTTTTTTTTTCTGTTCTCTGACCACTCGACCTCTCTCACACTCACCATCATTTTTCATACCGAAGTTTTTCCTTTCACTTTGCTAATGCCGTTACAGACACAATCGACGTCCCGGTTCATCCTAAAGCCCTTCAGTGCGGTTGAGGTCATCAGGGCCCAGTTTAGACCGTGCGAGTTCTTCCACTACAACGTTCACAAACCATGTCTTTACCGAGCTTACGTTCATCGTGCACAGGTTCAACGTGATACCGGATACAGGTTAGAGCTTCATAGTTCCAGCAAAGGCAAATAGTTTTACATATAATAACAAATAAAAAGACACTATAGCCGTTTGGTGCTAAAGGGTGATCATACAAAGTTACTTTATACTGTTCACTTCCTATCTATAGATAGATGTTACTCCACATCTAAGCTTAGTATCCATCTTAGCATACTCATTTACATTAGGATTATGAATAAATTCATCTGATCAGGTCAGGAGAAGAACACAAAGGGCACAGCAGGTTACCTGCTGTACATAACACTGAGAGGGACACGTGCCTCTAAATCATCTACTGTGGACCTCCATAATTTTTGGGGCTGATGTTAAATGGGAACTGAAAGTGAACTTTCCAGCAAAATGGAATTAGATTTACGTCAAGAAGGACTGAACAAAAATGAACTTACAAATCAAACTTTTCTTTTGCTGATGCCGTTATTTCAGTTTCAGTTTTTTCATTTGCAGCTTTGACACAAATCCTCTACAGGGCCTGCATCATCACTGGCCAGTTACTTACAGAGGGATCCAGCTACAGACATCAATACATCGATGTGTTTTTCTCCCCAGATAAAAAAAAAAAAAAAAAAGTAGCAGTATAAAGCTTACATTTCCCAATCGAGGTAGCTCTTAAACTCCAGAGCATTTTAGACTTTTTTTTTTTTTTTTTTGCTTTTAGGAGTTTAGGACTGGGCCGTATAGAGTAACGTACCAGAGGCACTTCGGCATACGACAAAAATATTAATATAGTCTTGGAAATTGGTAATATTTTTGGGTGTCTGGAACGCGATACTAAATTTCGCCTTAAGAACTCGCCTCTGGAGCGGATCGAATTTGTACGCCAAGGTAATACAGGCATTATGAAATGATGAACTGAATTTTATTGCATTTTAATCACTTATACAAACATGAACGAGGAAAAATAAATAAATAACACAGATACACACGATCAGGTGTTTCTCTGGTCATTTTCGGGTTGTTTCTATGAACAAAAAAGAAATAATTAACACGAGCATTATGAGAGTTCTACATTTCTGCGACGTCAAACCCATATTCCTGTAGTGGTAAAATTTACGCATTATAAAAGTAATGATAACATTTTTCTTCGACCTGGCGTATCTGAAAACCCAAATACTGTACGCAGTTTGATGTCTAAAGCACACCGGCAAGGTTTCCATATAAGCATTTTTTATTTATTTTTGGTCATTGACATGCTATGCTGTGTTACTGTGCTGCTTGAGTTTTAAATGTTAATGAGATGTTTTTGCATTAAAGGGTTAAAAAGAACAGTTATCTGGCTCTCTTGGTTCTCGATTTTTCTTCCTCTTGAAAAGCTGACGTGCGACCAGAGACATTTTCAGAGACAGAGAGTTTGGGACATATGGTGTCCTCTAAAGAGTTATACTGGGAGCATAACATAGGACCATACAGTAGGAGTGGTAGTGGTGATGGTAGTACTTATTCTTGTTTTTATTATTGATCTCGTCACTGTACTGGTCTGTATATTCATTTTCGTTTTCGCTTTCATTACTGTACTTATTTCTGCCATTTGCTTATTCCCTATCCTTACTGTATTTTGTTATCATCTTGAGCTTATATTGCTTTATCGGACCTTCTCTTACCCTTACAAATATTTAGAACGTGGAATCAAAAATACTTAGTCGTCATGAGAAACTGTAAAAACTCTCGATTATCGAAATAATAGAAATGTGATACGGTGCACAGTGAGAGTAGTAGTGCAACAACATACAATATAGTACAGCATTTATTAGAGATTGGATGAAAAATCTATTCAGTTATGCAGTGTGATTTATTTGTGTATCAATTCGTGTACATATACTGTATATATTACAATGTATTTATTTTATTATTATTATTTTATTTTTATTTTTTGCAAAACGCTACAGTTCCTCTGTAACCCGACAGAGCAAACATCCCTTATTACTGTATGTCTCATTATCTCTCCTGTATGGTGATCGCTGAGAAAATGAATTATCAGTGAGTCATTTTTAAATGTTTGCTGGTTAGAGAAAATTACAGCTGTAGTCGCACTGGAGGTGGGGGAAAATCTGATTTGGTGATGTATCATGATTCTTACTGTATGTGTGGCAATTCAAAATCTATTCTGATATCTAAAGATATCTAAAGGTATGAATATATATTTTTATTTATTAATTTATTTTCATTCATGCATGTTTGCATTTGTGGGGGTTAAATGTTGCATTTCCTCTCTAATCCTGCCGGTTGTGTTGTAAACTACTGCACAGAATCCTGTGTAATAGGGATGAATTATTTCCAAAGTTTTTTTATATATAAAAATCGTGATTGTAAATCGTGACTTATAGAACCGCCGCACCTAGGTATTGTAATAATATTTTATCGGCTGGTCTTGCTGATTCCCATCTCTAGCGTGCTGTATCTCACTCACTCACACATCGTCTATAGCGCTTATAGCGTGTTTGAGATCTTTTCTGTTGGTTATTTATTTATTTATTTATTTCTAATCAATTTCAATTGATTTATTTATTTTTATATATTGTGAATATGTGAATGCAAAATCCATTCCAGACAAATTATCTATTGAGATCGAGATTGAGAGAGAGAGAGAGAGAGAGAGAGAGAGAGAGAGAGAGACCACTTGATGCTCCAAACCCATTATGAACTATTTCACTGAGACGGCACAGTGAGACGAAGGACACTGCTTTACCCTGATGGAATGGGAAAGAAATCTGCCACAGCTCAAAAGTTTATGTACTTAGATGAGGACGGAAGGTCGAAACACTCCAAATCAAACAAAATCCTGGTTTTTGTTGTTGTTGTTGTTGTTTTCAATCGAGCTAGTCTAGTGTCCTGATTAAGCTCTAATTCGTCTATTAACTTTATAGTCCATTAACATTCTACTGCCGTATAAAGCGGCGGCCTACAGTCTCTCCTCATTTGCATGTTGAATCTCCTAGCCTTTTGTTAGCGACATTATCATGTGTATGAGCGTCGGTTTGACCAAGGTAGCGATCCTGTTAGCATTAAGTGTCTCTTAAAATCAGGATCGGTCCATTTTATGAATGTATTCTTGGACAGGCTGCGGGAAAGCATAGTGAATTAGCGTACGGTAAACTGAGAGGTCTATTAGCATTAGCCAGTGCTACGCAGGTGAGACTTGCTAATTGCTATGTCCTAAATGGGGGGCGAACTAATGGACAAACCGTTACGACAACAAAACAAAACAAAAACAAAAAAACAACAACAACAAAAAAAGGGAGAGGCTAATAAATTGACTACATATTCGCGGTAACGCTAACCTAATGTCTTCACAGCCACAAACACAATTTGTAAAATGGGAAACTGCAAAAAGTGCATCACACATACTTTTTGCAGTATGTGTAATTTTTTTTTTAAGTATTTTTTTAAAAGTATGTTTGCCTCTGTATCACTACTGTAGTGTAGTATGACTCATCCATGCTGCATTACACTCTCTCGTTCATAACACATGAGCTTTTTCTCTCTCTCTCTCTCTCTCTCTCTCTCTCAGTGTGCTCACCAAAAAAAAAAAAATAATAATAATAATAATTTATATAACAAAAAAGAGAGGCCGCGTCACTGGGATGCACACGCTTTGTTACGTCCTTTGCGAGATTTGGATCAGACATGATCTCAGATCGGTGTGGAAACAGGTAACGCTATTACAGTGAGATATATGCTGACCAAGAGAGTTACACATATTGATTTGGTGCAAGGAGATGGAGGCAGCATTAATAAAAAATAAAAAATAAAAAGACAGAGAGAGAGAGAGAGAGATAGAGAGAAGTTATACGTCACCGGCTTTTTTACTCCAAAACAGTAATTACTGTTAATGCACTGTAATGTTCTCAACTGCACAGCAGGGCTTATGTCTGCTGTTTTTAGAATAATTTTACAATAACACTCAGGCTCGTTCAGTTCTTCAGTGCTGAGCATTTTCAATAAATTGGAAAACAGCCAGAGGGAGAGAAAAAAAAAAAAAGATAAATAAAAATTTTAGCCAAATTTTTTTTCTCTCCTGTCGATAATATATTTTGACCTCTCGGCTTTGTGAGAACTAATCCGTTTTACCCAGGCGATCTGGAATTAAGAAGAAAGAAGATGCGTGAATTAAATGTGATTTCCGCACACACACCCCGAATGTCACGCTGCGATCGACTTGTTGGAGAGCTACGGTACAGTACCGCACATGGCAGATTGTTGTTGATAATTCTGCCGCGCTCGTGGACGTCGGAACGGAGTAGCGTGCTCATTACGTGCTCGGTTAAATGCTTAATGAACTAATAAAGGGACGTTATTAAGACGCCATTTAGCTGATCTGATCATAAGCGGAGATTATGCAAGGGATAATACTGTACTGATGATGCGTCTCGACTCGGGTACGTAGGTTGTGAGTGGCTTAACATAAACAGCATGAACTGAACACTGGTGCAAAAAAGCGAATGCGGAACAAAAAAAAAGAGATTGGGAGAAAGATGATTGATTTATGCACTGTGATTTGTGTTTTGAGACTACAAAATGTATTTTTTTTTTTATTCAGTTATCATTGACATACAGGTAGTTCACTACACACTATTCACACAGTGGCAGGCAGCACGACATCCTAACAAAATCACAAATCAAATTCCGATAAAATCATCTTACTTACAGAATTGCAATACAAATCAATTTGGCACAGAGGTATTGTAATAATTGGCACCTAGTTATGGTAATAATATCGTATTGTGTGGTTCCAGATGAGTCCCGCTCCTAAAGAACACTCAGTGCACCACGGCTCGCCGGACACAGGGGACGGTAGGCAAAGAGCGCAAAGCCACCGACCTGGCCCCCAAACTGCCCAGATCCCGATCCAACCGAGCACTCACGTGACGCGTCGGACACACCCCGCCCAACCATCCTGGATCCTATTCATGTTAAAATACAGAAGCAACGTATTCTCACCACCTACTCATTGTAAATCACCACTCTTTACAACCATGGGAAGCAGAAAAGCTTGAAAACTGGATTGTTGTTTTTCCTGGTCTACGTTTGTCCATCTGGTTTGGGTGACCGAAGCCTCAGATTCCCGTTCCTTGCGGACCCAAAGTGCTTTTCTATTCTATTCTATTGTATCCCTTCTGATGTGTTGAGAAGCTTTACTGCTCACCGAGGTTGTAAAAAGTGGTTTTCTTTGAGCTACCATAGCCTGTCAGATCGAACTCTCCTGGACAGCCTCCTCTGACCGCTCTCATCAACAAGGCACTTCAAGCCACACAACTTCTGCTCTCTCCATTTCCTTTTTTTTTCTTTTTGCACCATTCTTTTTAAAACCCCAAGAGAAAAATCACAGTCGTTTCTGAAACACTAACACCAACATCATCATCATTAAAAAAACAAAAAAAAAAACAATCTGGCACCAGCAACCATGCCACAAAGCAACCAAGATCCAATTTTCCCCTTTTCTGGTGTGTGATGTGAATATTAACAGCAGTTCTCGACCTGTACTGCGTGCGCGTGCTGTTATTGCATTGCGCCGCTGTGACACGACTGGCTGGCATGGATGTCCCTAATAAAGTGGCCTAGCATGCACTGTAGCATTCCGCTAGGGTTAGTTGAGTACATAATGCGGATATGAGTGGAGGTACTCGTATTGTATTAGCTGCTAATGACTTTGTTCAGAGTGGCACTCGATCCGTTTGTTTTTAGTAGTAAATCTAACCAGATCCCTCGAGCTCTTCAAGAGACAAAGAATGGCAGGAAATCACCAGCCTAACAACCTTTCACATATATATACATATTATACATAGACAGAGACATAGTGCAATACGATACAATACTGTCCAAAAGTCTTGACACCCCTCATTTCATTAAATTAAATTAAATGTAATGATGTGGATTAAATAAAAGAAACAGGAAAAAAAAATGTTTTTTACTGCATCAGGCTGCAAAGTGCCTAAAGATGTTGTTTATGTAACGACCTCAGCAGCGACCTCGTTTCCCCTCTCGTCTGTTCCAACCACTCAGCATCACCAGTATACTAATCACCGGCCTGATCGTCTGTCATCGTCTGCACCTGTTTCTCACTGGGTCATGACGTTTTTTTTCCTATCGCCTGACTGATTCATAGGTCATTGTGTGGCTTAACAAACAAACAAACAAACAAACAAACAAACAAACAAACAAACAAAAAACGGCTTATGTACAGAGACTGGACTGAACCTCCAAAATCCTTAAGACTTCATTAAAAATATAAGAATGTCTGGCTCTTAGGAAGCGAAATATGAAGAAGAAAAAAATGTTTATTTAGCTCTAAATTATATCAGCATCTTACAGTACCATGGGGGAAAAAATACTGATCAGTCCAATTAGTATCTAGTAATAATAATTTACACAATATGTTCTGATCACTGTTTAAACTGTACAATGATGAACACTTCAAATTCAATAAAAATTCCTTTAAAGACTTTCAGCGCTGCACATTTGAGGCGAAATCGGATTAAATATACCCCACAAATGTACCAAGACCTGAAAGTCGGATACCTGGTCTACGCTGCGGCTTGATGCAGACCAGACGCACCTTCGCACAGTTTAGTAAATTCCTGCTGTGACAGACAGACACGAGCTCCAGCTCCCATTCGTCACCTGTGACAAACTGAGATCAGTCCGGTGGCGCTGAACCCGATCCGACCACGCCTTCACAACTACAGGAACAACCAGTCGAGCATGAGACACAGAGAGAGAGAGAGAGAGAGAGAGAGAATGGGGAGACTAAAAGGAGAAAGCAGGAGGGTTGTGTCTTTAACGGAGTTCTTAGGCTACAGGATCCTCAGGGCTATTCTGAAGACGAGCCACGTGGTTCTTCCCCTAATCTGACAGGGATTGGGATTATAAGCAGCACTCAGCGCTCTTATCGAGTGCCCTCATTTTACAGCATTCATCAGTGGTGAAAGCAATTTCTGAAAAGTTTTTGAGTAATAAAGCAACGAAAAGAAGTGAAACAAAATCGAAACGATTGATGCCATAAATTTTCCAGCTGGTGTTACAACTCACAGGCAGTTCATAGTTCAAAGCCACTGACAGTTATTATTATAAAATATTATGACACAGTGATTTGCACTGATAAGGCTTGGGTTCGTGAGTGTATTCGGCATCTGTATACATTCAACTTTATCTTCTATATATGTGATAAAAGTGTAAAAAAAAAAAAATATTTCAAGTGTCTGTTCATTGAAGATTTTTGCGAATAAACAATCAAGAAATCAACAATAATCAATCAACAATAATCAACAAATCAAGATGGGTTTTGGAATTTTTGAGTAATTATATGTCGTCACAGGTGGATTTGTCTGAGCGTAAGGTAACACATAGGCTGATTTGAAATTTATAAGGAAAATGCTCTATTATTGTTAAAAAATCTACTTTGAAAAAAAAAAACATTCGTTCATCTCAAAAATTCAGCAGATGACGCTGTACATTTTTTTAAATACGTGCTTATGAGTGTGAAATTGAAATCTGCTTAATAACCGCGATCTCACACCTTCATTCTGCGAAACAAAACGTTTAGTCCGTTCCAATTTTTTTTTTTAAATGCACTTTTCATGACATTATTTTCAATAAACAATAAAGGATTATTTTAACCAGTTTTACCAAAAATCAAACATTCACAAATTTAAAGTAGGAAAAGATGCCCAGCGTGGTACATTTCCATGTGAAGCTGGACGTCAGTCTGGAAACACGGCTGTCCTACTCTACATGCCGCTCTGCGGTTTTATAAAGAAATGAAAATAAATTTCTTGGTGATTAAAATAGTCTTGAATCACAGCACCTGGAAAATCACCTACTGTATTCTGTATTATTCTGCCAATGTTACTTTTTTTTCCCGGCTATTAAAATGCAAGCGGAGATCCGTTTTAGTCACTCATCAGGCGTTAACTGCAATATTTCATCTGCTCAGCTTGCTAGAGGTTATCCAACAATCGCTGAGGCACACCACCGTGGTCATTCAAAATACAGGAGATCTTTCTAAGTAACATTTCATTTTTTAAAAGTTTCTTTTTTTCTTTTTTTTTTTACCCCTGAAAAGACTAAAGTACCTAAAGTACATGCATCATTTAGTTTGAAGTAAATATACATTTCATATGGATGCATTTTTACAGTATATTATATTTGTATATAAAGAATTGACATTTCTTAGGATTTCTTTCTTTTTTTTTTTTCGTTGTGTCACTGTATGAATCTTTCTAATAACATGAGCAATGAGTTTATATTAATATAAAAAAAAACATATGACTGTGTGCTCTAATATTATCTATACAATTTCTAATCGAATTTCTAATTATCAAATTATCTAATAGATAATCATGATCGGATCAAATGATTATTTTTGTGTTAATAAGGGAAGAAGTATTATGTGCCTGAATCATAATCAGTCTTTACGAGGCATTAGGGCTGGACAGATCATGTGTGTGTAATTAGCTCAATACTGGCCTTTGCAAAATTGATATACAGTAATATACAAACACTCAGCTGAAGAATATGAATTCTGATATCAACCCACAGTAATATCAAGCCCAATAAAGTGTTGAATATAGCTGTAGTAGCGCTAGTAGTAATAATAGCTATTTTAGCTGTTCTGCTGCCCGCAGTTGGAACCAGATGAGATCAGATGTGCTAAAACATTAGTCTAGATTTAAAACTCATCTGTTTAGCTGTGAATGAGCGCTGTGCTAAGTGCGAATTGACGGCACTGTATTTTATATTTCTTATATTTTTTACTCTTTTATTTCGATTTTAAATCAAATTTTAAATAGTTTTAAAAGTTTAAATGTAAATTGTTTTTATTTGAAAAGTTTTTTTCTATTATTTTCGATTTCATTTTATGATAAATTTCTTCTATTTATGTAAAGCATCTTGAATTACCATTGTGTATGAAATGTGCTATACAAATAAACTTGCCTTGCCTAATAATAATAATAATAATAATAATAATAATTATTATTATTATTATTATTATTATTATTATTATTATTAATATAAGAAGAAGAAGTGGTTTGTTACAGATTACATGTTCACCAGTTTATTGTACAAAAACAACCTTATTGTTTTTACTTTATTAATTCATGTCTTTCATAAATATTCAGACATTTATATATATAACTATTTTTTACATTGTATGTATTTATTACGTTGTATTTATTACAGTGTAATCATACGAAGGAAATCATTTCACTGTGCAGTAATGTCCAGTATATACAACCTTAAATAAAGGCTTAACGAATACTTTACATCCTTACACGTAAAATAATGGAATAATCAGCAAACACAACAACGACAGCAACACTTCCGCTTCTAACACACTTTATACACTGATATCGAATAGAGAACGATGGCGTGCTGGAGTATACACTGTGTTATTACAGCATGCGCCCTGGCACATGAACCTGCTTTCAACTGAATAATATCATACATTATGGCTTAGAATATTATATGATCAAGATTATATAATAATGATTTTGTATTGTGTACTTTTTTGAATGACTAACGATCATTATCATTACCTGTCATTTGTTTTGATTGAATGACAATTAAATTCCGTTAGAATGCGGACTGAGGGTTTATATTCAAATGTTTTATGAATAAATCCGACTTTACTAAATCGAACAACAACAAAAAGTTTAGTTTGGAAAGATGCACTAAAACGTACTTGTAAAAAAAACCATAAAATGCTGACTCTTGTGATTTTATTCTAATAATAGAAAAAAACAAAATAATAGAATCGAATGTAATAATTAATTTAATAGAAACAATTATTGGCCTGATGATAAGAATGAATTTTTAGATGATGAATGTGAATCTGTACCTTTGACTTTCTGATTTTTTTTTTTTTTTCATTCATAAAACACCAGATTTGCAAAAAACCTAATGGCACAAATATCATTTATGGATTAATTCTCACTAAGAACTCGGACTAGACAGCTGTCCTTAGCTGCTCTCTCCCTTATGAGTATAAAGAAAAAAAAGCTCTGAATTGGTGTGATAATCATATTTTAGCTCTGCTCATGATAAACACTGTGCTACATGATAAAACTACTCGCCCTTCTTAAATCTTGTACCACTTGTACTACAATTATAATGTACTAAAATGTAACAAATCTGTTTCCATTTCTATATTAATTTCTGTAAAGATCTGCGTCAGAGAACATCTAGTTCTTATACACAGACACACGCGGTGGTGGGGTGGTTTAGGACAGAGTGTGACTTCCTGTTGTTTATGAAAAAAAGAGAGAGAGAGAGAGAGAGACGAAGAAAAAAAGAAAAAGGAAAAAAAAAACCCACGAGCCAAACTTCAGAGTGTAACTGAACACCGGAACGTTACGGGGGCGGCCATCTTGGATAACTGGAATCACTTTTTCCCCTCGGCGCGATTTGTTGTCATTCTGTCTTCTTTTTGGAAAGCTGGACGTGATGCCGATGATAAATATAGTTCTGCTTTGAATCTAAATGTCTAAATCCAGCCTGGGCCTGTGTGTGTTTTTTAAGTATTTATTTTAAAATGAGATTGTGTAGCTTAAGGTTATTCAGAGCGTGGAAATGGAGAATGAATATGTGGACACTCAGGTGGAAAAATACAGACGTGCCAAATGTGTTAACTTGGAAATGTTCGTGTGTTTTTACGGTTTATGACTAAAATGTTATTTAATTATTTTTAGATTTGGAAAGATTAAAAAAAAATTCTTTTTTTAATTGATTCTGATTGGTCAGAAGGGTGTTGATGATTTTTTTTCTCTTGGCTTTCCATTAACTTTTTTTTTTCCCCCCCATTTTGGAGAATGACTGTTTATAGCTGTATTGACACAAGTGATAACAGGAACTAACTTGTTCCATCGGCTTTCCCCGTTTTATTATATTACCTGCAATTATAAACAGATTTGAAGAAAAGAAAAAAAAAAGCACTCATCCTTTTTGTTAAAATTCATTAAAAAAAAAAAAAATATATATATATATATATATATATTGCACTCTTAGATGTCCTGCTGTGAGAAAATGATGGACTGTTGTTCGCGGCGCCTCATCACACCATCTCATTGTTGATTAATTCCCATATCGGTACGGTACAGTACACACACAGACTCAGACAGCAGTTTGGACACACTGATAGTAAAATGGATTCGGATTTTAGTTATTTAACTATTCACATTTATTCTACGTTGAGTGTGTGTGTGTGTGTGTGTGTCACTGTGTATGTCACTGTGTGTGTATGCATGTGTGCGTGTTCTATTATTGTCATATACCAGACGCTCATTTACCCAGCTGGCCGAAGAGAGTTGACATTTAAAAAAAGGCGTAAACTGAAACACTCTTACACTCTCACACACACACACACACACACACAGGCTCTTGATTAATCTTGATTCTCAGCTGACAACCTCAGGATGAGGAGCACCACCCAGGATTAGTGTCCTTAATCCACTGATACCTCACAGCTTTGGCTGAAACCTACACTCCTTCACTTTCTGATCATCTCCTTGACTTTTTTTTTTTCCCCTCCTCCTGCAGATCTCTGACAAGTTGTTGCCAGCGTTTGGCCGCAGGGTACATGATAGTGACCAGTGAACGGTCCCAAATTACTATAGTGACTCTATAATCCTGCGAAGCTTCTGGATAATTAATTAAAACGACTAAAAAGGTCATAATATTATTATCCACTTATTTTTGTGCGAATCTTATATATTCTTCACATGCAATATAAATTGAATAATTTACACGGCTGCATGATAATCGGGACGGATTTATATTTAACTAATTTGGGAATAAACCAGATTTATTGCAATTTATTACTCAAATGAAGAAAAAATTTATTTTTTTCTAAATTATAAAGCTTCAGCTTCTTAATCATATTAATTTTTCAGATTGTAAATATAACACATTAAGTAAACAAACAGCCAGCTCATGATTTACTGCATCAGAGTCTCAAGACCGTAATACCTAATATTAGCCATCATTTATTTAACCAAAATTAAATTGCACGCCGTTTTCCTCGACTCTTGACTCGCAGTACTACTGAGAAATTCCACGATCCACTGAACGATCACTGAAGCAAACCGCCTCTACGTTTCTATTTAAAGCTCCCTAAAACAGAAGCGCACGGTTTATTAGGAGCCGTGGTACACCTGCTCATTCGTGCAATTATCCAATCGGCCAATCGTGTAGCGGCGACACGATGCATAAAACCACGCAGAGAGATTCTGTTAATCTTTATAACAAACAGCAGAATTGGTGTAAAGAAAAAGAAAAAAAAAAAACA
>JAAGKR010004593.1:0-59424 GCA_011419295.1 Clarias macrocephalus
ATAAGGTTGCAAGATGTGAGTAAAATAACCTGTAGGTGAGAAATTCTTGGTTTCAAACGGAAAGTGGAGCAAGAAATTAGAGGAAACGAAATCCAAATTAACCAGAAGTCGAATGCTAATTAGGAAGTCCTGGGTGATGGAGGAGAGATTTGTAGCTTTGTGGCTTTAGATTCACAACAAAACATATAGCTGTAAGTTAAATATAACATGTTTGTTGTACACATTTAGGTCCTGCGCTCTGTGTGACAAATTGAGGAAAGAACTATATAAAAGAAAGAATTTAACATAAAGCTCAGAATCCAAAATCTACATGTTTGGAAAAACTGGGGACCTCACATGCTACACTGTGACTTTCTGAGTTGCGTGTGTGTTTTTCAGTAGGAGGTTGGAGTACACTTTAGTTTTAACCGAATGCTGTGGTAAAACCATGTGCCATATGGGCGGAGCTTAAGCAAGAATTGAATTTAAATATTCCTATGTTTATTATTGCACTTTAAAGGAAAAAAAAAAAAAAGACATGCTGTAGATTAATTTTATCCCAAAATCTGATCATTTGTATTCTGTCTCGCCTTTGCATAACTCGCATAGTGGAACTCCGACCCTGGACAACTCCTGACAGGAAGAACATCTGAAAGGAGAAAGAGGACAAATTGTCCAACTGAGATCCTGAGTGAATGGAAATAAAAGCCAAGATGTTGCCCTGAGGCAGATCGTAGGAAACCACATCTCTCTCACACACACACACACACACACACACACACACACACACACACACACACACGAGAAAGGAAGTGTTGATGAACAGCATCATGCTTTGGTCACTTGGAGACCTCAAACTGGACCAAAGAAAGACAGAGACAGAGAGAGAGAGAACTCTGGGGGTCCGATCGATACGTTCACTGAAGATCACACAAACTGATCTCCTGGAGGGCCAAAACACTCCTCACACCATCACTACACACACTGTGTGTGATTTCATTTTGAGATTACTTTAGTCAGAGAGCTAGCGTTAGAGAAGTGGAGTCATGCTAGGATGAGTAACATGATGTTACATTAGAGCTCCTTTTGCACTTTATTTTCCTGTCGGTTATAAACGTTTTCATCACGTAGACTCATCAAGCAATCAGTAGGTAAAGTGGAAACTTGAAAACTCAAAAAAAAAAAAAGTATTAAAAGGTGTGTACGTATTAATTCTACGCACATCATAAGTAATTGTTTTGCTTTTTTCCACTTTTTTTATCCAAATATGAAATTTTTGAATTTGTGTATGAGAACAGAATTTTGAAAACCCTAAATATAAAACCTCAATAATTCAAACCTAAAAAAAAAGTGGATGAAACAAGAAAAAAATAAACAACAAATAAATTTATTGCTCAAGTGTGAGGCTACAAATGAATTTGCAATCGTCACTCAACTGAAAGCACGTCTTTACGTAAAATAATTCCTAATCCATTAGGCAATACGTACGCCTGGTTCTTCACAGCGCTCCGTCTACCTAAAACTCTAAAATAAAAACCTCATTAATAAGAAATGGACGTTTTTCAGCATCATATCGACTCGAGCACTCTTAGTTTCACGCAGTTATAAACCAAAGCCACAAAACCTTACGCCGCCTCCATAAAAAATTCAATCCGTGATCGTGGCTTCACTGAAACGGCCCCCGTCTCCACAGGACGTATCCGGGCGTGTGTAAGTGTGTGTGTGTGTGTGTGTGTGTGTGTGTGTGTGTGTGTGTGTGTGTGTGTGTGTGTTGGGGGGATTATTAGGATGAAAGCTCAAGGACACAAAACCCAGCAAACAGCCCCACACCCTGAAGCCTCCTTCCTGTGGTCCATGTGCGAGCTGACCTCTGCACCTCGACCTCAAAATGGTGTCCGCGCTCAGAGAGTCACCGCGACCTCGCCGCTGTCGCTACGCCTTCCAAATGTAAATATGTAAAAACTGCACAGCTACGCAAAAAAATAACCCCGTCAAACATAGAGTCGACTGCTTTGAAAATGAAGCGCAGCGTTCTGACTTTATCTCTGACCATGTTGAGATTATCGCTTCCGGAGAAATGAAAAAAAAAAAAAAAACGCGAACGGAAATTTTGCCACCATAAACTGTTGAGGGAAACACTGTAGTTGGTAACTTCGATAGTTTCTTTGCGTTTAGTTAAACAGGTTACTGTTCGTTTTAGTTTGTGTTGTGCAAATCAGTCAAATGATGTGTTACACCCAGGAGTCCTGCTTTTCTAGTTAAATATTCAATAAAGATAAATGATTTTCATGCTTCACCCCAAATGTCTTACTTTGTGTCCACAAAACGAATTCTCGGTTAACACATCAGCAGGTCCTGTATAAACCATCCGACTCGATTTACAGGATTGTCTGGTACAAACCCCTGACACTGGTGACTCCTTCCCCAAGTGTTAAACAAACCTCGGCTTATTTTTACATCTAGCGTCCGGATTCCACCCGCATGAGCCTTTTTCTACAGAGACGATAATGCAGAAAAGGACAAAAAGATGGTATCGGTGCTAAAAAGTGTCTCGTCTAGGTGAAAAAACGTGAATTTTCAGACAGGATCATATAACACCAGTTTATGCTTCTTAATATCCCGATCCATGCTTTGTTTTTTTGTAAATATACATATACATTTAAATTTTTATCAGATAAAATGAAACACATTTGCTAAATACAGTTTCACGCCCTTTTATGTTTTAGAATCCGGAACTTTTTTGAATTCAAATCAACGATCTTAACCGTCATTCGGATGAAGCTCAGCCACGTTAGATTTTACATGAAGACATAAACCTGAAAAAGTGTATTATTTCTATAAAAACACAAAATTGCGAAGATATTACAACATGAATTTAACATGGTTACGGACACTACACTTTTTTTTTTTTTTTTGGCTTTTTAATCTTTTACCACAAAAACAATTTAAGCCACAAAAATGTAAATTTTTGGGGCTCATATAAAATCATCTCCAAAACGGCTAAAGTTAGCAACCTGAAATTTTTAGTGAAGCGAGATCGGTCACTTCCGTGTTGGGTAAACTTCAGAAGTAGCTTGTTTGGCCACAAACACTTCCTGTATTATATGTACAATATAAAATAAATAAATAAATAAATAAAATCAGCTCCAATATAGCTGAAAGCAAACCAGTAAATTTTGTCCAATGGGTATCTGATGAAGTGATGGAAACGCTGAGCTCATCAGCGCCTGAACGTTTCTCGCTGTGTTTGTTGGTTTTGATGGTTTTTTTTTTCTTTTTTATTTCAGGAAATCCAACTAGTAATATCTCCCGAGAGAGTGAAACAGAGAGAGCGTGAAGCTCACAAACAGAGCTGTAAGTCTGTCAGCGAGTCCTTGCGACCCACAAACTCCGCTCTAATCAAGTCAGCGTCTCGGACGCGGGCCCGATCGGACTGCTGTTTCCAGGATGGGCGTCGCTCGTCGTCTGTGAGGCTTCCTTCCTCCAGCGGCCGCTCATTTCCACAAGGCCTCGCGATAAGACAAAGGATGCTCTTTCGGGACGGCGAGTAATCATTAACGCTCCCAAAAGCAACAAGACGTAGAGAATAAAAGACGAAGAGAGACAGAGAGAGACAGAGAGGATTCTGATGTGAGATTAATTGTTCTGGGTTTAGACTGGACTGGATCTCTAGTTTTTTATCGGATGGTGTAATTGTTTGTGAGATGTTGCATGAAACACACACACACACACACACACACACACACACACACACAATAAAGAGCAGATGGTGTGACAGAAAGGAGAGATGTCTACACCATCATTAAATCTTTTTATAGCGTCACACATCACTGAAAATGTCAATTTTTTTCTTTTTTTTTTTTTCACGTCGCAACGTTTCAGCCGCGATTTGTCCCAGAATTGTTTTTAGTTTTTTTTAAATCGCAGGATCGTTTCGATTTAACGTAGAGTTTCATGCTTCTTCAGCATGCAAGCATGTGTGAGATTTTTTTTTTTTTTTTTTTTTTTTGCGAGACTGAAGATGGATAAAAAAAACTCTGTAGTTCCTGTGTGTGTTTGAGTGCGTGTGTGTGTTTGAGTGTGTGTGTGCGACTTTGAAGTGGCAGCTGTTCCTTTCTAACAGACCTTCAATAGAGCCGAGCTCTTCAGTCAATCACACAGCAGCCTGGAACAGAAATAAACGGCGCACTGCAATTTAGGAGGACTTGCGCGAGCGCCGCTGTCATTGTGAACGCTGCTACACACACGCGCACACACACACTCGCACCACGTGCTCGCGCTCGCACGTGTGATCCGCCAACGTTCCAGCGACGAGCCTCCAGAAGAACTCCCGATGTCTTTTAAGGCGCGGGGAGAGAGGGGACGCGTCGCGGTGCGCGGGGGAACAGAATACATTTCACATAACAAGGGAAGACGGAGAGAGGAGTAGATCTAACGGCTCGTACCTCAGTCAGGCGCTTTACAGCTCATAAATATGTGCACACTTAAGACGTCTGCGCTACAGTTCGGCCTTTCATTCCTGCAACGGCTCCTGATGTTACATTGTTTTGTTTTTTTGTTTGTCCAGATGGCTAGACAACAGACAGATTTTCATTTCATTATCTTCATTATTTTCGGATTTTCATTAAATCCAAAAATCTGGCCCAAAACTAACTGGAAGTTTTTTTTTGTTTGTTTTTTTAGTAACTAGTAATGAATGCAAAAATAATTTAGTATTGTATTGTATTGTATTGTATTGTAAGTAGATGTAGTATTTCATAAAATATAATACATATAGCAGTAGCAGTATAATGTGATATCTAAGCATACGCCACATGCAGCATGCAATGTGTAGTGTGTAGCATAAAGCACGTAGTATTAATACGTAGTATACATAGTAAGCTATGTCTTATACGATATGAAATTTATTAATAAGCAGTGTATAGTGTGTAACATACTGTATAGTATGGATATGCAGTGTATAGTGCGTTTCTGCTTAGTTATATGTAGTATGTATTGTACAATGAACCCTACTTCGCAGGGTGCGAGATGTACAGTAGTATTCCGTAATATACAGGACATACAGTAGAGCGGAGCAGTATTATGTGATATAGAGTAGCATATTGTAGTAGTGTTGATTAATGTAATGTAATAGCATGGATTGTGTATACATTTGTGTTTGCAGTGTACAGTATAGTATAGTATAGTATGTAGTAGGTAGTATTACTGTATGTAGCGTGGACTATTCTGTAGTACGTGGAGTATGGTTGGTTATATGGACTGTAGTATGTATAGTATAGTGTAGTGTAGTGTATTAGCTTTTAGCAGTGTGCAGTGTGTATTGCATGTCATATGCAGTGTATAGTGTGTGAGAGGTACAGTAGTATGTATGGTGTAGTATGCATATGCAGTATGTAGTGTTGATATGTAGTGTATAAGTGTGTGAGAGGTACACTAGTATGTAAGTGTAGTATGTGTATGCAGTATGTATTAGATAGCAGTATGTAGTGTTGATATGTAGTGTATAAGTGTGTGAGAGGTACAGTAGTATGTAAGTGTAGTATGCATATGCAGTATGTAGTGTTGATATGTAGTGTATAAGTGTGTGAGATGTACACTAGTATGTAAGTGTAGTATGCGTATGCAGTATGTATTAGATATCAGTACGTAGTGTTGATATGTAGTGTGTAAGTGTGTGAGAGGTACAGTACTATGTATGTGTAGTATGCGTATGCAGTATGTATTAGATAGCAGTCTGTAGTGTGTAAGTGTGTGAGATGTACACTAGTATGTAAGTGTAGTATGCGTATGCAGTATGTATTAGATAGCAGTATGTAGTGTTGATATGTAGTGTATAAGTGTGTGAGAGGTACAGTAGTATGTAAGTGTAGTATGCGTATGCAGTATGTAGTGTTGATATGTAGTGTATAAGTGTGTGAGATGTACACTAGTATGTAAGTGTAGTATGTGTATGCAGTATGTATTAGATAGCAGTATGTAGTGTTGATATGTAGTGTATAAGTGTGTGAGATGTACACTAGTATGTAAGTGTAGTATGCGGATGCAGTATGTATTAGATAGCAGTATGTAGTGTTGATATGTAGTGTATAAGTGTGTGAGATGTACACTAGTATGTAAGTGTAGTATGCGTATGTAGTATGTATTAGATAGCAGTACGTAGTGTTGATATGTAGTGTATAAGTGTGTGAGAGGTACAGTAGTATGTATGTGTAGTATGCGTATGCAGTATGTATTAGATAGCAGTATGTAGTGTTGATATGTAGTGTATAAGTGTGTGAGATGTACACTAGTATGTAAGTGTAGTATGCGGATGCAGTATGTATTAGATAGCAGTATGTAGTGTTGATATGTAGTGTGCAAGTGTGTGAGATGTACACTAGTATGTAAGTGTAGTATGCGTATGCAGTATGTATTAGATAGCAGTATGTAGTGTTGATATGTAGTGTATAAGTGTGTGAGAGGTACAGTAGTATGTATGTGTAGTATGCGTATGCAGTATGTATTAGATAGCAGTATGTAGTGTTGATATGTAGTGTATAAGTGTGTGAGATGTACACTAGTATGTAAGTGTAGTATGCGGATGCAGTATGTATTAGATAGCAGTATGTAGTGTTGATATGTAGTGTATAAGTGTGTGAGATGTACACTAGTATGTAAGTGTAGTATGCGTATGTAGTATGTATTAGATAGCAGTACGTAGTGTTGATATGTAGTGTATAAGTGTGTGAGAGGTACAGTAGTATGTATGTGTAGTATGCGTATGCAGTATGTATTAGATAGCAGTATGTAGTGTTGATATGTAGTGTATAAGTGTGTGAGATGTACACTAGTATGTAAGTGTAGTATGCGGATGCAGTATGTATTAGATAGCAGTATGTAGTGTTGATATGTAGTGTATAAGTGTGTGAGATGTACACTAGTATGTAAGTGTAGTATGCGTATGTAGTATGTATTAGATAGCAGTACGTAGTGTTGATATGTAGTGTATAAGTGTGTGAGAGGTACAGTAGTATGTATGTGTAGTATGCGTATGCAGTATGTATTAGATAGCAGTATGTAGTGTTGATATGTAGTGTATAAGTGTGTGAGATGTACACTAGTATGTAAGTGTAGTATGCGGATGCAGTATGTATTAGATAGCAGTATGTAGTGTTGATATGTAGTGTATAAGTGTGTGAGATGTACACTAGTATGTAAGTGTAGTATGCGTATGCAGTATGTATTAGATAGCAGTACGTAGTGTTGATATGTAGTGTATAAGTGTGTGAGAGGTACAGTAGTATGTATGTGTAGTATGCGTATGCAGTAGATAGCAGTATGTAGTGTTGATATGTAGTGTGCAAGTGTGTGAGATGTACACTAGTATGTAAGTGTAGTATGCGGATGCAGTATGTATTAGATAGCAGTATGTAGTGTTGATATGTAGTGTGTAAGTGTGTGAGATGTACACTAGTATGTAAGTGTAGTATGCGGATGCAGTATGTATTAGATAGCAGTATGTAGTGTTGATATGTAGTGTGTAAGTGTGTGAGATGTACACTAGTATGTAAGTGTAGTATGCGGATGCAGTATGTATTAGATAGCAGTATGTAGTGTTGATATGTAGTGTGTAAGTGTGTGAGATGTACACTAGTATGTAAGTGTAGTATGCGGATGCAGTATGTATTAGATAGCAGTATGTAGTGTTGATATGTAGTGTGTAAGTGTGTGAGATGTACACTAGTATGTAAGTGTAGTATGCGGATGCAGTATGTATTAGATAGCAGTATGTAGTGTTGATATGTAGTGTGTAAGTGTGTGAGATGTACACTAGTATGTAAGTGTAGTATGCGGATGCAGTATGTATTAGATAGCAGTATGTAGTGTTGATATGTAGTGTGTAAGTGTGTGAGATGTACACTAGTATGTAAGTGTAGTATGCGGATGCAGTATGTATTAGATAGCAGTATGTAGTGTTGATATGTAGTGTGTAAGTGTGTGAGATGTACACTAGTATGTAAGTGTAGTATGCGGATGCAGTATGTATTAGATAGCAGTATGTAGTGTTGATATGTAGTGTGTAAGTGTGTGAGATGTACACTAGTATGTAAGTGTAGTATGCGGATGCAGTATGTATTAGATAGCAGTATGTAGTGTTGATATGTAGTGTATAAGTGTGTGAGATGTACACTAGTATGTAAGTGTAGTATGCGGATGCAGTATGTATTAGATAGCAGTATGTAGTGTTGATATGTAGTGTGTAAGTGTGTGAGATGTACACTAGTATGTAAGTGTAGTATGCGTATGCAGTATGTATTAGATAGCAGTATGTAGTGTTGATATGAAGTGTGTAAGTGTGAGAGGTACAGTAGTATGTATGGTTTAGTATGCGTATGCAGTATGTATTAGATAGCAGTATGTAGTGTTGATATGTAGTGTGTAAGTGTGTGAGATGAACACTAGTATGTAAGTGTAGTATGCGTATGCAGTATGTATTAGATAGCAGTATGTAGTGTGTAAGTGTGAGAGGTACAGTAGTATGTATGGTCTAGTATGCGTATGCAGTATGTATTAGATAGCAGTATGTAGTGTTGATATGTAGTGTACAATTGTGTGAGAGGTACAGTAGTATGTATGTGTAGTATGCAGTATGTATTAGATAGCAGTATGTAGTGTTATGTAGTGTATAAGTGTGTGAGACATACAGTAGTATGGATGGTCTAGTATGCGTATGCGGTATGTATTAGATATCAATACTACATACAGTACTGCTATGTAGTGTATAAGTGTGTGAGAGGTACAGTAGTATGTATGTGTATTATGCAGTATGGATTAGACAGCAGGATGTAGTGTCGATATGTAGTGTATTCAATGTGAAGCAGGATTTAAGATGTGTGTGTGTACAGTATGAATGATCTATTGTGTGTTTATTTACAGTATAGTGTGTTTAACGTTGTGTACAGCTGATTATGTGTATTGTGTGTATGTAATGTGTAGTTTATTAGTATTAGTTACATATTTAATATTAAGCAGTAAGTAATATGCAGAAAACACACACACACTTTATTGTAGTCCATCAGACGCGGTGGAGAGGAAGTAATGCAGGTGAGCAGTGAGGTCCGTGTGTGTGTGTGTGTGTGTGTGTGTGTGTGTGTGTGTGTGTGTGTGTGTGTGTGTGTGTTTATTAGCGACCCCGAGTGTTTGATGTGCTGACAGCGTGGTGTAAATGAACTGCAGATAGACAGAGACACAATGACGGGATGGAGGACTCGCTTCCTGAGCTGAGGGACGGAGGGGTGAAGTGAAAGGTGTAGGGTAAAGGGGGGGGGGGGGGGGGAGAGAAAACACACAGAGGCACGAGGCACTCGCACCCACATCTGGGAGAGGTGGAGCACCAGAGTGCCCTGTTACTTCCTGTCAAACAGCTGGCCATGCACAAGCACTTCCTGCCATCCGCTGAATCAACAGACGGAGGTCAGGGGTGTGTGTGTGGGTGTGGGTTTCTGTCTGTCTGTCTGTCTGTGTGTGTGTGTGTGTGTGTGTGTGTGTGTGTGTGTGTGTGTGTGAGTGTGTGTGTGTGAGATGCGTTAAGACAAAGTGGTTGTGAAGATGGAGTCAGCTTCAAGAACAGAAAGTGTGTGTGTGTGTGTGTGTGTGTGTGTGTGTGTGTGTGTGTGTGTGTGTGTGTGTGAGAGAGAGAGAGAGAGAGAGAGAAAGAGAGAGAGAGACAGAAGGAGAGATGACAAAGTTATTCTGTTAAAGAGACAGAAAAAAAGAATGTATTTCTAATATTTAACAAAACGAATGTAAATATTTGTCACGCCAATGAAGCACCCTTGAATCTTGACTCTAGATAGACAGATAGATATAACATAGGCAGAAAAACAGACAAATTGAAAGGCAGAGAAACAGACAGAGTAGAGAACCAGAAAAAAAAGAAAGACAGAAACAGACTGAAAGAGAGACTGAGAAATAAACAGATAGATTAGACACATGAAGACAGACAGAGACAGACAGACAGAAAGGTTGTGAATAGACACATAGCAAAGAGACAGACAGAAAGACAGACACAGACTAAAGAGAGACAGAAAGATCAAGAGATAGATAGTCAGACAAAGAGAAAGAGAGACAGACAGTCAGATAGATAGAGAGAGACTGAGAGATAGAGAAAAACAGACAATCAGACACACAGAAGGACAAAGAGACAGACAGACAGACGTAGACAAATAGACAGAGATTGAGACTGACGGACAGACTGACTGACAGACAGACAGACCGACTGACAGACAGACAGACTGACCAGTTCCCGAGGTAAGAAGGGTTCCTCCTGTCTGGTCACTAGGAGTGAGACGGTCTCTCCCTGCTTAGTGCTGCGTAACATCGCCACAAGTTCCTCCTGTCTGTAACCACTGATGTCCACTCCGTTCACCTTCACTCACACACACACACACACACACATTATTAACGTCTGTACATGACAGATTTCACACTGATGACAGAGAAAGAAATGAAATGACAGGAGGAATGATGAAATGAAGAAGAGAGAGATGAAATAAAAGACAGATGGAATAAAGGAAGAATGCAAGAAGTGAAGGTAGGACAGATCAAAGGAGTGAGAGGTTTAAGGATTCAAGAAATGGTGGAAGGAAAAACAGAACATGAGGAAGAAAAGAATAAAGGAACAAATGGAATCAAGGTTGCAAGAAAAAAGAAAACAAGGAAACAGTTCTTGGAAAAAGGAATGAAGGAAGGAAAGAAAAGACGTGAAAAGGAAGTGATGAAGTAACAGGTGGAGTGGACACACCTCCAGGATGCGGTCCCCGGATTGGAGACGTCCGTCTCTCACAGCGGCGCCGCGGGGCAGGATGCTCTTCACCAGGATGGGTCCGGGCCCGTGGACGGCCATGTCCCTGGTCACCACGGTGAAGCCCAGACCGTCCGGACCTGCGGGACACGACACGACACGACACACACCACCAGTTACACAGTCATGTGACACGTACACCGTTTCACCGTGACAACAAGACAACTGCATGAAACCAACACTTATTTATTTTTTCCATTCTTTCTTTAAAGTAGCTGATGGTAACGTTCGGTGTTGTCCATGAAAAACCGGTTTGTTCCTGTTCTTGGTCAGTCGCTCAGAAACCACGTGTTACAGCACTGACAGTGGACATGAACATGAGCGCACGGAAAACTTCACCTGATAAACAAACTATAGAGTAATTACATTTTTTAAAAGACATTGTTAACAGCTGTAACGTTGAGCTTCTACTGATGTTGGAAAATATTAATTATGGAAATTTATTTTATAAAATCCTGAAAATGTAAAAATGGAATTTTATTACGACTGATTTATAAATGCTTACGAGGCAATCAGCCTTTCATCTGAACTTTCATCTGAATTTCAAATTTATAGACAGACAGACAGACAGAGACAGACAGATAGAGAGAGAGACAGACAGAAAGACAGAGAGACAGACAGAAAGACAGACAGACAGACAAAGAGACAGACAGACAGAGAGAGAGACCGACAGACAGACAGACAGACAGACAAAGAGACAGACAGACAGAGAGAGAGACCGACAGACAGACAGACAGACAGACAGACAGACAGACAGACAAAGAGACAGATAGAGAGACAGAGAGACAGACAGACAAAGAGACTAACTGACTGACACAGAGAGATAGGTGGACAGACAGACAGACAGAACAAAAAGCAGATAGACAGGGAGAGAGAGAGAGAAAGATAGAGACAGACAGATAGAGAGATAGAGAGACAGAGACAGACAGACAGACAAAGAGAGACGGATAGAGAGACATACAGATAAAGACACAGACAGACAAAGTGACAGAAAGAGAGAGAGAGACAATAAGAAAGACAGCTGGAAAAAGAGACAAAGGCAGACAGACATATCGAGACAGACAGACTAGTTCCCGAGGTAAGACGGGTTCGTCCTAGGGTTAGGAGTGAGACGGTCTCCGTCTCCCCGCTTCAACTGGTCTTTCATCCAAACTTACATAATGACATCATTTTTAACTTACGAGTTTAAATGTCTAGATTTGCATTTCCGATTACTTAGAAATTAACAACGATATAAATGTGTTGTAACTCGTTTAAAAATGAAAGAAGTGCTACTTTACGGCGGATTTCTTAAAACAGCCGTTTTGATTCAGAATTCCGAGCTGAGGACGGACAAAAAATTTCAAGATCGTCAGCATTGTTAAGTTTTAGCTACGTGACTAAGATTTTTTTACGCTGTTTTTGTGATGTAAATTTCTATGTAAAAATAAAAAAATCTGCATTTTTAAAAGAGGAAAAGAAAAAAAAATTAGCTTCTGGCCACTAGTTGAGGTTTCGTTATAGGAAAACACGTCGTCACGCCAGCGCTAACACGAACAATAACGCTTTAACGTGTTTTGTTTTGTTTTTAAAGCGAGTTCTAACAAACAGAATCAGCAACAGTTTTACAGTCTTGTGCGGTTTTGATCTCTGAAACCTGGTTTTGTCCCAGATAGCACTTCTTGTTTGTTTTTTTTGTACGTTAAAAACGGGTAACGTTAACGTTTTAATCTTTTCCGTGTTGACGCGTGACGGCGAGCCGAACCCCAGGACGCCTCTGCTTTCAGGGGATAAGAGCATGTGAGCTCTCAGCTAGACCCGAACCCTCACTAATAAACATTTTCCTTATGAGGATTAAACGGGTCCGCGCTTTAATTTCACACGCCAGCACGTCGCGGAGTGAAGGGAAACGGACAGAGAGAGAGAGAGAGAGAGAGAGAGAGAGAGAGAGAGAGACACTGTGAGCAGAACTATAGGGATGAGGATCTCCATGACTCCGCCCTCCTCACATATAAGTTACTATAGCTGTCTGTCTGTCTGTCTTCTCTCTCTCCCTCTCTCTTTTCTCTCCACCACACACACAGTCACGACTGAAAGATGTTACAGAGGATAGAAAGAGCTCCAGCATACTAAAGACGGCGAATGATGAAATCCCGTCTCCCTGCAGAGCACCTGACTGACTTTCATTAAAGTTTAACACCTGGAGCAGCTGCCAATCACAGGGACGGAGAGAAGACAGAGGAAAGAAAAGAAGAGGAGAGGAGAGAAAAAAAAAAGAAAGAAAGAAAGTACAACAGAAGAAGAAGACACCACATAAGACAAGGAGAGAAGTGAAGGAAGGAAGGAAGGACGAGACATAACAGGAAACGTGACGAGTAAAATACCAGATAAGGTGAGAACGAAAAGGAAAACAGGACGGGAGACACAACAGCAAACTCGTGGAGGAGAGACAAGAGACGCATGAAAGGAGGAAAGTTCAAACGCAGCAAGAGAAACCACACACACACACCCACACACACAATATTAACAAGATGAGGAGAGGAAAAAAATAAACAGAACCAGAGGAGACAAAACAACATGAGAGCAAAGAGAGTGAGAGAGAGAGAGAGAGAGAACTAGGAAGAGACAGAAAGGATAAAAGGGTAAGGCAGTGAGACAGACAGACAGACAGACAGAGAAATGGGAAAGAGACTGAGAAACAGACAGAGACGTACAGACAGGGAAAAGAGACAGTTAAAGAGAAAGACAGACAGAAAGTCAGACGGACAGAGGAGGAGACATTAGCTGTGTTTCCTCATGCACACACTCTCTCACGCGCACCTTTTGTTAAATTGATCATCTTCTTGCCAATTTTCTTGTTGCCGTTCGGTAGCGATATAAGGGCGGGGTTTCCTGTGGAGGCGGGGCTGTCGCTTCGACTCCTGGGTGTGGGCGAGGCACTGACGAGAAGAGGCGGGGTTTGCTCACGACGGTCCGTCGCGACGGGGCTGCGTCTCACAGCGAGCTCCTCCCTCAGGGGCGGGGTCACGGGTGGGGCGGGGTCGGATGGTCTAACGTCAGCTTTCCGGAGCACGAAGGGACTCTTGGGTTTGGGGACGGCCGAGTGGGCGGGGTCGATGCCGCTGAAGAGCTGGCTGATGAGGCTCTTCTCATACTGGAGCTTGTTGGACACGGGGAGGACCTCCAACCTCACGACCGGAGACGACATGGCCTGTCGGAACATCTCCTGAGACCTGAGGAGAGGAAGAGCAGCACCGTCAGGAGGAGACGAGGAGGAGGAGGAGAGAGATGGAAAGAGAAGAGGAGAGAAGAGAAGCAGAAAGAAGATAAGAGGAGTAAATAGGGGGAAAAAACTTTTCCTAAGGACAAGAGGAAAGAGTAGATGGAAACAGAAAAGAGAGAGGAGTGGAGAGAAAGAAGGAGAGAAAAATAAGATGAGAGGAGAAGTAAGAAGAGGAGATGAAGAGTGGGAACGAAAAGAAATCAGGAGAAGGGCAGAGACGACAAAAGAGGAAATTTTTCATCCCTTTCTTTCTCTCTCTGTCTCTGAATGTTACGATGTAAAGCAACAGTTTGACTTTTTAATGCTTTCTGATTGACCTAATAAAGTGATATTATAAATCTATAACTCGCTCTCTCTTACAGTCGCTCAGGAACTCAGATATTAAAGTTTTGAAAGTTAACGGTGTTAAATGGCGAGACGCGGGGTGAGAACCCGACGCTCGGCGAGAAGACTCAGACAAGCCGCGAACGACAGGACGGAGCGACAGAGTGATGACAGAGCGACGATGAGGAGGGTGAGGGTTCGTACTGAGCGAAGGAGTTGTCCATGAGCTCGGAGTCGTTGATCTTCACGATGCACTCGTCCTCCTCGAAGAGTCTCTCTCTGTTGGTGCGACTGTTCTCCTCGATGCCTTTCACATGGAGACCCAGTGAACTACAACACACACACACACACACACACACACACACACACACACACACACACATCAGAAAAGAAATACGTTTGGGTTGGAACTCTGCTTTGCGTTTCTACAAAACACGTGTTTTAAAAGTATTGGCACCCTTATCAATTTAAGGGGTAATTACTAAAAAAAAAAAAGTTTAACTTTTTTTGAGGTGTGTAATTTTAGCATGTATACATTTCTACAAAAAGTTATTACTTATTTATTTATTTATTTATCAATAACAATCTAAGTTAACTCCCCCTCCGCCTATTTTTTTTTTTAATATTGCCTTATTTCTACTGAGGGTGCCAATATTTCTGTGCACATGTGCGTGTGTGTCCAACTTCTACACGAGATCAAAAAGGTCACGGAACACATTTTCTCCCCGAAGAGAGAAAAACGAGCGTTTAAAAAAAAAAAAAAAAACGAAAGAATGAAGATGAATGATGTCGAGATAAGAACAGAAATATTCCTTGAACAAGCCATGAGGGAAAACACACGCACACGCACACACACACGCGCCCACACACACACCAGCCACAACAGGAAGTGAGACACCTTCCACCCCGAGGGTCACTTCCTGTCGCGTCTGGCGCGTGTATTATTTGTCCAACACACAAAAACACACTCGTGGTTTTGACCTTTTGCATCTCTTTGTTTCACGTCCGACGTTTCCCTCCTGACAGTGTGTGTGTGTGTGTGTGTGTGTGTGTGTGTGTGTGTGTGTGTGTGTGTGTGTGTGTACGCATGTGTCTGTGTGTATACGTACCGTCCACTCAGCGATGAAAGATAAGGAACGACTTTAATTCCTAGAGGTCCCGTGTTCCCAGAAATGTCTACCGTTCTGGTGAGTCTGCTGCGGAAACAAAACCAGAAACACACTCCTTTTATTATCCTCAATGTGCAATGAATGAGGCAAAAGTTTGTACACCCCTGCAGTGATTATGAGACTTTGGGATTTTTTTTCCGTCTTAGCCAGTTGTTTCCTAGGCGAAATGTCATTGCTTCTATAAAGTCACTTCCAGGATGGGACACTAAAAATATTTTAAGACCTGAATGTCTTGGACATTTTCTCTCAGCTACTTTTACAATACAGCATGTGTGTGTGTGTGTGTGTGTGTGTGTGTGTGTGTGTGTGTGTGTGTGTGTGTGTGTAAATTCTTGTACAACGCCCTTATGAGGACCAGTGGGAATTAATCTCCATCATAAAGACATTGATCCTGAAGTTCAAAGTTATCAGCAAACACCAGAGAATGAGAGAGAGAACAGAGAGAGTTTGAAATCTGTTTGGAAAATCGTGAAGATTTGTGAAGACTCAGGGATGACGATGAAGCATCAAAAGTTCGAAGCAGTTTTTGTGAAATGTGAGTCGGAGCACCCCCTAGTGGTGGAACGTAGACAGAACGCACACACAAATCAAAAGTCTGTAAGGCTCTGCTGAGAAACTTCTTTGATTCGTTTACGTCTTAGCGTTTAGCGCTGTCGCCTCGCACCTCCATCTCCGAACTGGTTAGAATCTTGCCTTTGATCCAAGTTTTCTCCGGTGTGAAGTACTCTTCACCTACACTCCATCTCCAGTTTCCATGCTTATTACACTCATGCCATGTTGTACATGACTTTATTGTACATCTGAGCAGGTGATGATTGAGGACTTTGCTCAAGACCACAACACTGGCAGCTTTGATCATCAAAGTCCCCAAAGTCCCCATAGTGTATAATCAGGTGTGTGCGTCTGTGTGTGTGCCATAGGTTGAGACCTTATCTAAGGCGTCCTTCCCCCACCCCTGCCTCGTGGTCTGAGCTCCCTGGGACAGACTCACATGACCCTACACACTGGCTGAATATTGGACCTGATTAGAATAATGTAGGTCAGGTATTATTGCGTACGGAGACCAGAATGGCAGGGTCAATAGCTAAGACTCCATCACCGGGCCAAACGTCACCACAAGACTATAACATGTTCAAAGTTCTCCTCTAGACTCTCGTAATTAACGCAAATGCGCGGGATGACGTGTTCGGAATTCCAGGACAGCCCTAACAGCATCACGACTGCTCAAGATTTGGGCTGCGTTCCCGATGAAGCGCTTCACACTCTGGGCTTCAGTCAGAAGTGAAATGAGACCTGAGGAGTGTAGTAATTTTCTATCAGTATCAATCACTCACTCACACACACACACACACACACACACACACACACACACACACACACACACGTGGATGCACACCCAGAGGGCAAGTAGCTATCACTGTGCTCCATTAGCTCCTTCTTGGATCATTTAACAGAACTGATCTGCCTCACTGACCTCCTGCTTTCCTGCTGCGCTCCCACCCGAGAACTGCACAACACACACACACACACACACACACACACACACACACACACACACACACACTCATACACACTCATACACACTCATACACACTCATACACACTCATACACACTCATACACACTCATACACACTCATACACACGCACACATTCATACCCAGTGACTGGATGACATGCATTACTGCAGTGGACTGTGCTCCAACGTAAAGCCGAGCGGCAACACATCCACATGTTCAGAAAGAAAATAAAACAGTAAAAGATCAAAAGTAAAAGTGTGTCCCAGAGCTAAAATGTCTTCACTGATTCAACAGAACTTTTTTTTTTTGAGTGTTGTCTAAAACGTCACCTTATATGCGCCGAGTCCTCACAACTTGCAAACGAGCTGAGTGGGAGGGGGCGGGGTCATGTTAAAAGAGACCCCGCCCATACTGTATTGATTGACAGACAGTTTTTGTTTAAGGTGAGCCAGAGTGGATTACGGTTTTGGGGCTATTTAGGTGTACAGTGGATTTATACAAGAAGGGTTTTTTGTTGGATTTGTTGCATTTTGAAAAAAAAATCTGATGAATGAAAGAGGATAAAAGAAAAGAAATATAATAATAATAATAATAATAATAATAATAATAATAAAGCACGACTCTGGGTTGTGAAGAACTCTAGAAACACTTTAACCCGGTTAGAGAGAGTATCAAAGAAAGTTATAAGGCAGAAAAAAATAAAATACAGCCTCGCGGTCATGCTCGAACACACACACACACACATATACACATACATACACACATATACACACACTCCTATTGGACCTTGTACTCCTGTCCACGCAGACTTCAAATCCATTTTGCGCTCGTGTCCTCAGGGTTAGCATTAATGGCCAAACAAATAATCTGAGAGGTACTGCAACCACTCTCGTTGTTCTGTGTGTGTGTGTGTGTGTGTGTGTGTGTGTGTGTGTGTGTGTGCACGTATTTGTGTGAGTGTTTTACACACAGCGCCAGAGGCACAAGTGCCTACCTGCATCTCTTACTTCAATAACAACATGAACTAGGAGAAGAAAAAAAAGGAAAAAAGAGAGAGAAGTCAGATGGAGCTGGAGGAGGTGGTGGAGGGTTTACGTGAAACGGTCCATCTGTGTCAAAAAAGAAAAAGAAAAATACCACTGGGATTTCTCAAACAAGCAGCACGATAACACATCGGAAACGCCGGCCCTGGTCAGACACGAGTCTCGGCTGACTCTTCTGTTTCCTGGAGGCTGTGAGGAACTCTGGAGTAAATCCCAGGTGAAGTTCCCTCCACGATGTTCCACAGGAACGTGTTAAAGTTTACACGGTACTCAAGAATCGAATCAGTAATCAACCTTAACGTCCTCGTGGTATTAGCAGAGACGCTGCAACAGGTTGTGTGCATTCGTGAGCTAAACGATCCCAACGTTGTTCCTCGTTCTGTCGGAGAAGAAACCGTTTCTCAGTGGAACAAATAAATCAGGAAGTAAAAGACGCTTTAAAGACTCAAAGTTGAAAGAGCACAACATTTAACATTTAGCGTTTCTGTCAATTACTAGCAGCTATCAAAATCTAGCCAGCTTAGCTTTTTAAAGTGTACGCCATCCTTTTGAGACATCAATCTGCTTCACAGTTGTTTCTATGGTAACTAAGTATTAAAGTATAGCTTATTTCATGGTCAAAGCATCACTCTGTGATTCGACTCGGGCGCTAGTTGAGTTCATTCAGGTTTTAAAGTTAGAAGGCTGAAACAAGTTGTATTAACAAGTTGAAACAAGTGTATAAGAACTGCAGTGTTTGGATTAGCGAGCATGCTAATTTACTTTAGATTTATGCTACAAAGAGTCATACCTCCACCATGTTACAGCTTCATGTCTGGTGATGAGGACTCCTTCCATAAACACCAAACACAACCTAAACCCTAACCACTGACCCCAACTATAAGGCTAAATTCAAATCCTAACTATAAGCCTAACCCCTAATTCTACACCCTTACTCAAAACCTGTCCTTTAAACTCTACACCTTAACCACAAACCTAACCTCACGGTAAACCCTACGCTAAAATCTGAACATTTTGATTCATACACATTCACATTTCATACTAACTTACATAATTATGATTGTGTAAAGCTGCTTTGTGTAAAGCTCCCTAGTCCTAAACCCTATGCCTAACTGTAAACCCTAAACAAACCCCAAGACCCAACCCTAACACTAAACCCTTTCCCCCACCCTGAACCCTAAACCTTAATTCATCATTCCTTTGTTTACAGCGACTGTTTATCTGTGGACGAGCAGCAGGAACAAAAATAAATATTTGTCCAATTAATTTTTTTTTAACCCAGAAATAAAATTTTAAAGACGAATCCAAACAGAACCACAAATGGTAGTGAGCTCTTTTCAGCTTGGTGGGTCACAGTTATCCTTTTTTTGAAGCATCATAACACACAGATACACAGACACACCAAGGCGGACACACAAGTCCGGCGGAGACGCTAATCAGACGTCATGCTTTTGAAGCCGTGATGCTTCCCGACTGTTCAGGCCTCCTCCTTTGCCACATCAGATAAGGTGATGTAGAAGGATGAGTTGGTGCCAGTTCAGCCGGCAAATGAGGTGGGCATGTGTGTGTGTGTGTGTGTGTGTGTGTGTGTGTGGAATACTGATTGACAGAGCCAGTGAAGAGTAGCAAAAGAGATAACTCTTATGGAGAAAAGGAGGGTCACATGACCTGCGATAAGAACTGCCACATGTCCAGTAACCATGGCAACAGACTCAGAGTCTAACATACACCCTGATTGCAGCATGGACTCATTTTGGACTCATTTACTTTTGGGTGGCGGGTTTTTTTTTTTTTTTTTTAAATAATGGCTTGGACAGATATAAATCTACTCTACTACTGTATATTTATCACTAACAGAACATTCTGCATTAAGCAGACGGACAACTTCTGCTTGTTTGTTTCGTGTGCGCTAATAAATATTTCTAGCTGTTGTTAGCTACGTACATATCTATTGTTTCTATGTGAAATATAATTTGATAGATTTTATTTCACCTTAACAAACTTAAACCTTTCTCTGTTTAACGTGTCGGAAAGCGACGCTGCATCTTACTAGTGGAAAACGTCTAATGGAGCGTTGTGTGGAGAGATGTGTGGTAGTGGGCGGAGCTTCTAGAAAGTATAGCGAGAATATTAGTGAGTTCGAAACACCTGCATCTTTTGGGTTTCACTATTTCAACAATTCATAGCCGCGTATTCTGATCCTACGCAAGACACAGAAAAAGTTTACAAGGAACACAAGGAATTGGTAACTAACCTAAATGTAAAATATTATTAATTTTTTTTTTTTATTCCTAGAGAATTTATACTCATGTTTTTCAAATTTATAAAAAAATTTTGACTAAATATTATAGCAGCTTCTTTTTTTTTTTACTTTTGAATGTTTTTGCATCCATAAAAACTAAGACTTTTCGGTCCTCAAATAAATAAATAAATAGAAAATAATAATAAATATCTATATATTTTGAAAACGCAGATACATGTAAAAAAAATACAGCAAACATTTTAACACAATTAAAAATGTGTAAAATATTCTGGTTATTTATTTGAATCAGATTTTTTTTATTGATTGAGAAAGTGAAAGTTTCCAAAAGTCGCCGTTATACAGAACGCAGCCGAAGCTAGTTACCACACGCTAGCTATCTTTACCTTAGCTAAAACACTAAGGTGGCTAATGTTAATTTATATGCTAATGCTACTTTGCATTTGCTTGAACTCTGTCCTGTGCCAACTCCTACATTTCTTGCAGTAAGTTAAACTACAACGTTTCCAGCTAGCTGGTTAGATAAAGTGTTGCATAGCAGACAGGTAACGGTTTGAACATTTTAGCACGGCCCTCTACAGGGATTGACTCCTAGTGTCATTTGAGGAACTGCAGGTTTTGGCACTTTGGTTTGTTTTTCCAGAACCGGAGGTCGCACCCTTTGCGGATGATGTTTGTTTAAATAGAAGTGCTTCGAAAGTGTGTGACATTGTATCATTGGAGCAGTACGGACTAAAAAAAAACATTACAAATATAACCGTGTAACCACCTTCTGCTCGCGCACAACCTTCAGATAAACACGTCTGCATTTGCCACAGAAATTCAGTTTTGGTTATTTACTTACAGGAAGGTCTTTACAGTCGGACGAAACGTAGTCGTGCTCAGGAATTAATTTCGTTAGCATTTACCTCGATTCGATTTCAGCCTCATGCTTTAAAGGCATTTAAAAAAATAATCGTGTTTTCAAATGTCACTTTCTGCAATAACGACCTAAATAACAAACAAAAAAAGGTTTAAGTGAGGTGTCATGAATCCTGGAGGGAGGAAGAATCGTGTGTGTGTGTGTATGTGTGTGTGGGGGGGGGAGGGGGGGGGGTTGCGGTCGGAAACATCATCCCCTCAGAACCGCGCCCTGGGGTCTCAAGTTTGAACAAAAGATAGAAAGGTTCACTTTTATTGAGTTGTTCCCCAACAGCGATACAGGAAACACAGCAGACCTTCAGCTTGGTATTAAAAATACTATAATAAAAATACTATTAAAAAATAATTGTTAATAATAATAATAATAATAATAATACACACACCTGCTGCTGCTGTTGTTATTGTTGGTCCTCCTGTTGGTCATCATGTCTTCTTTTGGTGTATCCATATTTACACTCTTCACTGTAAGCACATGGCCAGCTCCCTGTTAACACACACACACACACACACACACACACACACACACACACACACACACACACACACACACACACACACACACACAGTGACCCAGATTAGAGACGGTTATGCGATTATCCCCCGCTAGGCCACATGCTTCTGCACTCTTATTGTTATTGTTATCGCGCGTCCGTACACTCTTTATTACTCCCGCACACTCGGCTCGTATAGAAACAGGACGATGCGCGAGCTGAAACACTGTGCAACTATAACCGGATAAAAACTCTGACGTGCCATAGGGGACGAAATTACAACAACAAATGCTGTGATATAAAATAAAGGGGAAAAACACACACACACACACACACACACACACACACACACACACACACACACACACACACGAGCTAAACTAAACAGCTGTATGCAGATGTGTAACTGTTAAAACACAAAAAATATATATATACTTTTTATTGTGAATGAGGAGGTGAGCGTGTGTGTGTGTGTGTGCGCGCGCGTGTGCGTGTGTGTGTGTGTGTGAGCAGCTGGAGTGTAAAAAAATCTGACAAACCAGAGACAAATGAAACAGAAGAAAATAAATGAATTAAACTCTGAGAAATTTGTGTGTGTGTGTGTGTGTGTGTGTGTGTGTGTGTGTGTGTGTGTGTGTGACAGAGAGGGGCCTCAGGTGTGAGAGGCAAAATACAATATAAAAGCTCAAACAAAACAACAAATACAATCTCCTGACCACACACACACACACACGCACGCACGCACGCACGCAGAAATAGACAACCTATGACAAAAGAAATTCTAATACTTATATGAGAGGTGAAAGAAACACACGGTTCATAGCGAGAGAATGAAAAAAGAAATGGATTTCCTACACCGGAACAGATGTGTACATAACTGCTGTAAAATAAATAAATAAATAAATAAATAAACTCAGAAATCTTATTACAGTGTGGGGGTGTGTGTGTGTGTGTCTGTGTGTGTGTGCGCGTGCCGTGCTGTTCAGGGAAACTAATCAACCACAGAAATGAGTGAGGAAGCGAAGTTTTTGCAAATGCGTTCTGAAGTTGATCATTATGTAAAGACATGACAGCAAATGTTTAATTATATTTTATAATAAGGTGAGGAAAAGATCCTGGCTTTTCTAATAATGCCTTACTAGCCATGATAAATAAATAACTCTTTAAAAACCTGCATGTTCATTTCTTTAAAAATTACTCTGAAAAATATGGGTGGAGCCTCTCAGGTGCACAAAAGACTTTTGGGTGGAGCCACTAAGGCTCACTTTTTTTCTTATGTGGGTGGAGCCAATGAGCTGGCTGAGGTATTTTTTCCCCCAAAGCCATAACAAACACTTTTTTTTTTATTATTATTTAAAAAAATTATAATTAAAAAAATAATAATTCTTTTTGTGTTGGGTGGAGCCTCCAAAATTAAAAAAGGAAATTTTCCTGTGGGGTGAGGTCTCTGAGGTTAATAAAAATTTTTAAAAAGGTTCTTAACCGTGGGTAGAGCCTCTGAGGTCAAATCAAAAAGTTTTCCTGTGGGTGGAGCCTCTGAGATGAAATCAAAAGAGTTCTTAACTGTGGATGGAGCCTCTGAGGTCAAATTAAAAAAATCTTACTGTGGGTGGAGCCTCTGAGGTAAAACCTAAATGTTTTTTACTGTGGGTGGAGCCTCTGAGGTAAAGCCTAAAAGGTTTCTTACTGTGGGTGGAGCCTCTGAGGTAAAACCTAAAAAGTTTCTTACTGTGGGTGGAGCCTTTGAGGTAAAACCTAAATGTTTCTTACTGTGGGTGGAGCCTCTGAGGTAAAACCTAAAAGGTTTCTTACTATGGGTGGAGCCTCTGAGGTAAAACCTAAAAAGTTTCTTACTGTGGGTGGAGCCTCTGAGGTAAAACCTAAAAGGTTTCTTACTGTGGATGGAGCCTCTGAGGTAAAAAATAAATGTTTCTTACTGTGGGTGGAGCCTCTGAGGTAATAAACTAAAATGTACTGTATGTTTCCTGTGGGTGGAGCCTCTGAAATAAAATGTATTTTCCTGGGCAGAGTCTCTGAGATATAAAAAAATGTCTTTCATGTGGGTGGAGCCTGATGTTAACAAAAAAAAAAGTATTTTTCCACCCACAGAATTTTTTTTTCAGAGGCTCCACCCACTTGTCCTCTGATGTGCCCATAAACAGACGCCATGATTTGAACAAAAGTTAGCCTTTTCTGTAGGCGGAGCCTCTAAGGGCTATAAAAGAGGCTTTTCAGTGGGCGGGGCTACAGAGAGGCATAAGGAGTTTTTGTTTCAGTGGGCGGTGCCTCTGACTGACCTATGGGCAGAGCCCTTGTTGTTTGGGATCAGTTTCTAACTCCAATGTCATGCCTGATGTTTATTTCTTTCTACACGGTAAAACAATACTGAAGGCATTTATCCAAAACACACAATAATAATAATAATAATAATAATAATAATAATAATAATAATAATAATAATAATAATCTCCTCTGAACAGTTGATATTGAGATGTTTATCTGCTACTTCCGCTCTGTAAAGCTTCATAACGGCTCTAATCTGAGGTGCTGCTTGTTAATTGGTGATTTCTGAGGCTGGTGACTCTAATTGAGCTTCTCCTCTGCAGCAGTAAGTTTTGGTCTCGCTTTCCTGGGAAGGTCTTCATGAGAGACAGTTTCATCATGGAGCTTGATGGGTTTCTCACACACTCGACACAATACTGTTCTATCAAGACCTGATCCAGAAAGGCTGACCTCTGTGTCTTAGAATAACAACTGACTGCTGCTGTTGTCGTTGTTGTTGTTGTTGTTGTTGTTACCTAATTATCCAATGCCGTATGTTGTTTTTTCTTAGTTTTTAAATCCCCAGTATTGTTGTAGAATGTAGAAAATAAATCACTAAACAAAAACTTGTAAATTGTTTTGTTTCAGGTGTCCATTACAATGTAAAGAGCAGAGTTGTGAAACACTGACCATTGGCGCTGGTCGGTTGTGGTTTTTTTCGGGATCTCGACTCCCGTAGTCCAGCGGTCGCGACAGCATCAGGTCACTGCTGCACCTGACCAGCAGCGGCGTGTCTGTCGGAGAAACACAGATCAGCTGAACCGCTCAACACACCGCTCATCAGTGCACTCACACAGGTTCATCACGTCTTCACTCATTCACTCGAGTTCTTCACAACAGATGTAACACGGGTTCACTAGAGTCGATTAACTGATTCACTTCAACATTTCACTTCCTATAGGTGCATTAGATTTGATTCAGTGACTCACTTTAATGTGGATTTCTACAGACGTCACTTAGATTCCACACAACTGATTCACTGATGCATTTAAATATGTAGATTTTCGTTATTGATATAAACATGTTATATAATCTAACTGGAAGCGGCTGATCCAATGTTCAACATAAAAAAAACTGAAAAATTAGAGAAAAAAAACAACAATTGACTTTAATTATTTAAAATTTACTAAGAAAAGCTTGGACTACTACGTCTAAGTTGTGACACTCGAGAAGAATAAAATATTTAAGGCACAAAAGTGTCCGAAAAAAAATCTAAAGTATATATTTTAAAAAGTATGAATTTAAATCAATTTAAAAGCAGCTGACGTTTTGTAAAGAATGAAATGATACATTAAAATAAATAATAAATTTTTATGTAATACATTAAATTTATAATCAAAAAGGAAAAAATGCTTTCTTATCCTAATTCTAAACAGTTTGTAATTATTAAAAACATACAAGTAAAACAATAAGCAATGCCAATAAAAAATTTAATAAGTACATTTTTAAATAAACATTTTAACATAAAATCATCTGCATCCGATTTAATCTGCATTAATTTAAATATAAAAATAAATAATATATATACACAGTATAATAACATGAAAAAAAATCTATGTAATAAAAAAATTTAACAAATGCTAGTTTATGATATTAAAGATTCAAATCAAATTGTTCGATCTGTAAAAAAAAAAATTATCTTATTAAAAGCAGATGTGAAAAAATTACGAAAAATGACATTGTGGTATCAAGTGACAATTTATGACACTCGCAATCATATCGCAGGTATTTCTCCCAGTTTCTGGGCTGTTTTTGTAAATTGTACAGAAAAAGGAAGTGGCGTTAGGACCGTGCGGACCGGAGAGGACGGAGAGGACAGAGAGCCATTAATCAGCCGCTGGTCTCCAGAAGAAGCTGGCAGTAGAAGACGCAGCGTGATGGCGTTAGATCAGCGCTGTGTCCGCGTTTCTGCTGCGTCAGCCGCGTTTCCACAGGTGACCGTGACCTTTACGGAGTTCGAGGAGAAACTAAAGTGCAGGACTCGCGGTGCCGCTGCTGACCGCGCAGAACTCTTATCTCTGAGGAGCATCTGTTCGTATCTCCGGGCTCGGAGCGCACCACCATGTCCTCAGGAGAGATCTTTTAAACGTATTCAGCATAAAACTGCATTCAGTTGCATCACTGATTTTTTTTTAATCAACCACAAAACCACGACAAGCACTTAACACTACTGTGTATCTCTGTGTTATGTTCTGAATATTTTAGCTGTGAACCGATTTGTTCATCCTTGTACAAGTTTCATGAATTTCTCTCTTAACCGTTTCTCTTTTTTCTTTTCTTTGTACTATTGTTTTTCCGTTATTTTTGTTACTGTTTTTGTGCCTCATCTCTTTTTTGTAACATTTATTCCCTTCATATTTTTAATCTTGTCTCCTTTTTCCCTTTTTTTCCTCTTATATACTCTCTTTATCATCATCCATCTTTGCTCTGTTCTTGTTTTTATTGTTGTCCTTCTGCTTTTCTTTTTTTTTTTACCTTATCTTACTCATTTTCTTATTTTTTCTTTCCTTAGATTTTCTTTTCTCATCATCTTTTTTTGTTATTGTTTATTTTCACATATTCTCCTTTCATCCTTCTTACTTTCGTTTCTCTTCACCTTTTCTCTCGTGTCTTCGTTTATTTAAACGGAGATCGGTGGAACTCGTAACATCGCGGTCTCGACGATGTCAAACATACACAATTTCACCTTCAGTCCACCAATGGGAGCGCAGCAGTCCCGCTGCACAGCTACACACACGCTAGCAGTAAAGCATTCTTATGGAAAGGGAAATGTCCTCACTCCACTGTTGGGTCATTTACTGTATGTCCACGAGCCTGGTTCCTCTCCAAGCGTCGGTTGCTGATGCACGCTACCAGCGCGTGTTTAATCGCAGGTCTATGGTAAGCAGATCTTCCTGGTAAAATCAGGCTCTGAGAAAAACACGTCATGTTATCACACAGAACTCGGTTTTCTTCTGCTCCTGTACAGTACATCGAGCAACGATCTTTAGCAAAAAGGATGTAATGGTTATGACCTCAGATTCACCCCGTGACCTGTAGAGCTGGTACACTTTGACATTTCAGCCCACCCTAGCAGAGCGCCGAGGGAATGCGGGAAACTGCGGCGGCAGCCCGTAATCATGTGATCCTCAGAGAGACTCGGCTTCAGAGTTATAATCAACGCCATCGGCAGCCTGTAATCAACTTCTCCACCAACCCTCAGGAGGAACAAACCGAGCAGTGTCACGCAGAAGAGAAAGTGAGGGGAGTAAAAACTGAACGTTAGAGTGATAAAAGTCCTATCAGGGCCACAGGCGAAAGTTTTTAGGGTTTTTTTTCTTTTTTTAAGAATTTTAAAAACTTTTTCGTTGTATTTTTAGTTTGAGACTTTAGAATATTTATTTAGTTTTATTTTTAACAGACTGAGAAGGTATAGCATTTTTTTTTAACAGCGAGACTACAAAGTATATTATGTTTTTCAATTTCTTTAGACTTTTTCAGACTACTTAGCATTATTACATTTAATTTCATTTTAAGAGCAGTTTTTTGTTTTTATACAAAAATATAGTTTGAGACTATTTTGTACTGTTTATTTATTTTGTAAAGGTATGAGACTACATTTTTTATCTTAATTTTAACAAGTTTCTGATTATATAGGTTTTTTAAAAAGCTTGTTAATTTTATTTTAAAAAATTTTAGTATTTAATTTTTTACTTATATAGTATATTTAGTTTTGAATACATTCAATTCTTTTTATTTTAATTTTTAACATTTTAAGACTACACAGTATTTATTTTTCATTTAAAAAATTGAGAACGTATTTTTTCTTTTCTTTTTTATTTAAGATTACAGCTTTTTTTGCTTGTTTGTTTAACAGTGTTATACTACAGAGTATTTTTAATGTTGTTTAACAACTTGAGACTACAAAGTGTTTTTTGTTGTTTTTCTAACAACTGAAGGCAAAATGTTGTTTATTTCCAATTTAATTACTTTGTAATTAAAATAAACAGCTGTTACTGTATTTTATAAATAATTAAATAAACAACTGTAATTAAATAATAATATAAATAAATTAATAATAATTAAATAATAAGAATGATGTATAATTAATAAGAATGAATAATAATAATAATGAAAAATAATGTAATAATAGTTTTACAGTTATGCTAAAATCACAATAATTATATTTTAACCACTCATGAAATGACCCAAAATAAGTAAATAAAATACAAAATATATGTATGTTTTGTTACAAAAAGGTGGAGTTTTCTCCACACACACTTTATAGCTCTTTCCTAGAAGATCTTTTGAAGCTTCTGATGGTACAGCAGCCAAAAAAATTAATAAAAAAATAAAAAAATATGACACCTTGCAAAGAGACCCGAGTATTTACATTCAGTTTGCTTTGTTTAATCAAGTCAAGGAAAGATTACAATCGAGCTAAATTTCATCAAATAAAAAACAATCCTGCAGTAAAAGAAATAAAAACTAATCAGAATTATTTAGCGTGTGAAATTATTACACCATGCTGCCTTGGCTCTGTGCTCAATGTCTTTCAATACTAAATCCTTTAGCCGGTGCTAACACAATGCTGAAACTCTAATCTGAATGATTGAGAGACTGAAGAAAGAGAATGAACGAGAGAGAGAAAGACGGGCGGAGAAGCTGGGAGGTGTCTGAATCCGCTAACCTGTAATTCTGCTTTATCGCTAATCGATACCTCAATCACTCACTAGAAGAAGTTCTCCAGCCAGCCGTTTCGACGTCTAGCTTTGAAATGACTGTGTGTGTGTGTGTGTGTGTGTGTGTGTGTGTGTGTGTGTGTGTGTGTGTGTCTCTCGCTAGGATCGATGCAGGTCTAATCGTACCACTGAGAGACTCTGTCGAGATGCCAACGGAGGTGGAATATCAGAAGCGCTGTTCCTGTATTTCTGATAAACACCAACAAAAGCACTGAACGCACAATTACACACACACACACACACACACACACACCACAAACACACACACAACACCTGCTAGCTAGAGAAAAAAAAAACACTAGCTAAACTAGCAATTTTTTAAAATACAGAGACAATTTTATCTCGTTTTTTTGTTAATATGTTGCGAGAAACTATAACGGAAAAGTTCTGACAGGAAAAACATAAAAATTTGTGTCACAATAATAAAAGTAACCCTGTGAAATCTGCGAGGGTTATGTTCCTAGAGCATTGTGAATAAATGTAAGCGGTCAAATGCCTGTAAACGCCTGTTTTTATAGTTGAAACCATAAATCTGCTCCCAAAATACTTTAACTTCATTTCAAACTCAGTTTAATACATTACCTTTAAAAATAGGGGAAAGAATAAAATGAGAATGTAAAGGTAAACCCGTATACTGTACAGTACTGTACTGCCATGTTACCTCTATGCTGTATGTACTGTAAAATTCATGCCAGTTTGTTTATTTTGGTATCAGTACTGTAGGGTAAATACGGTAATAATTCACTGTCACAAGCCTCGTTTTCCTCTACGGTTGCTTTGTGTTCTCTCTACAGTACTAAAAAAATGTATACAGTATTATATTTTACATGGAAATATAGCTGACTTTACGTTAATATTTACTTTGCAAAATTAGCAAATTATATATTATTCTTAATAGTTTGGCTTTAAACATGAAAAATTATAAATTGCCACAAAAAAATAAAAAATTGCGGAGGATTCAGTAGTTGTGTTTTTACGTGAAATTACGCGAACATTTATTAGTTCGGTTCTAAGGAAAAATCTGAGGCCACAAACTGAGAACCGCGACCGGGGGTCAACTGTATTCCTAGCGTTTTGTAGCTATAAGACCAAAACAATATAATTTTTTAAATATTAAATTTGTGGGAAATTGGTTATTTTTATTGACCAAGTGTTTAAGCTAATTAATGCTGTTATGTTTAGCCACGTTTGTCAGCAGTTATACTACTGACATATTTTTATTTTATTGTATGATTTGTTAGCAATTTATTGACCACTTTTGTATAATTATTGCTTATCGATACAGGAAATATTGGGTGAAACTACACGGGAATTGTTCCTGAAAGGCATTGAATTTCTTAGACAATAAAACCAGTAACCAATAAAACTGCTTGCTTCTAAAAATAACAACATAAGATTTTGTTGTAAAAAGATATGAAGAGTTCAAAAACGTACAGTGGCTACAAAACTGGTTTTAAAAACTCGGTCACCTCTTTAATAACACACGGGTAGCTGACAAGTTTGTGTGTGTGATCACACCTCTGACCACGGTGATGTCATTACATTACAAATACCCCCCCTCATTTGCCCCCCTTACCACCCTCCCCTCACCACCCCACACAGACACACACACACACACACACACACACACACTCTTTCCGTCATTTTTCAATTAAATGAAAGAACAAATAAAAGAAGCGTGTCCAGCTCCCTTCACCGGCCTACAAATAGAAGCCAGCTGTGTGTGTGTGTGTGTGTGTGTGTGTGTGTGTGTGTGTGTGTGTGTGTGTGTATGAGCAGCTGAGATGAAAGGGACGTCACACAAAGAATATTATTATTAAATCAGTCTCGCTACGGTAGGAAAGGCCTTGAAGGCATCGCCCCCAAACTGAATGCGTGTGTGTGTGTGTGTGTGTGTGTGTGTGTGTGTGTGTAAGTGATATTGTTGAGAAATATTAGACATTAATTCAGCCTGTAAAGTGGTTAAGGCTGTGTGATGGCTCCTCCTTCTTTTTACTCAGCAGGGGGCGGAGTCTAAGACTGGCAGGTGGTGTCTGGCGTTAGCGACGTGCCCGGGTCACAGCTTTACCTCAGACTGAGAGAGGGGTTGTTCAGGGGTCACGCTAGCAAGCGGCTCGCTAAACACAAGTTTAATATCATAAAGGGCGGGACGTACAGTATGAAATGTGCCGAGAGAAAAACTTCATGACACGGGTGGTAGTAGGTTAAGGAGGGGGGAGGGGAAGAAACAAACAGAAGAAAAGAAAAAGTAAGCCAAAGAAAGAAAGAAAAGTAAAAAGACAAAAAGTAAGAAGTCCATTTCTCTAGTCTGCACCTCCAGTCCACCTTTCCTGCCCATTTCACCGTCCATCTCTCCGATCTGCCCTAGTCCACCCCCTCTGGTCCACCTCTCCAATCTGACCCCAGTCCACGTCTCCAACCTGCGCCCACAGCCCATCTCACCCCTTCAGTCTTCATCGTCCAGTCCACCCCGGTCTAATCTGCACTTCTAATCTAAACACACACAGTCTGTCTCTCTGGTCTGCCCACCTAGTCCATACTTGCAGACCACCTCTCCAATCTGCCCTCAGCCCAACTCTCCAGTCTGCCCCAGCCTGCCTCCGACACAGCCGAACTCTCAAGTCTGTGACCCCAGTCCTCTTCCCCACCCAGTCCACTACCCTCCAATAAGCCCCTCCAGTCTGCACCCTCCCAACCCGCTCCGCTGTCCGGATCCCCAGTGTGCCAATTCAGAGCCCTATGCTAACTCTGGCACATTCCCACAGACTGGCAGGGGGGTAATCTGTGCCCCCTCTCTGGGGTATACACACAAAGGGGTTAAAGTGCAGTAGAGAATGAAACTTACTGGACTTGAGGGTGCTGGAAGTGACCTCGATCTCCGTGCCCACTGAGGGATGCAGGACGCCCAGCTCAGGTTCCGAGGCGTAGGGACTGGAGTATCCGGACGCCACACTCCCGCCCGGGCTAACCGATGTCCTCGACTGAAGCTCTGTCTCCTCGTACACTGCTATCAGCTGTGAGGGAGAAAAAAATAACACACACATTCCCTTAATACTGGTAAATGCTAAACAAAACATCCAGTGCAAATCCAGGGAACGATCAAACAGTATGGCACAGTGTAGATACGGCAGTGCTTTACTTCATCATACTGTGTATAAACACACACACACACACACACACACACACACACACACACACACACACATAGCAGAGAAACCAATAAAAACAAGATCATTATTGAAAACACAGCAGACTTCTCCTGCCATCATTCATAGCGTAATGGCATTTTACTTTTGGTCCTCATCGATCAATCCATTCATCCATTAACCACATTATCCAATAATCCACTAACAGATCCTACCATCCATCTGTCCGTCCATCCATCCATCCTTCCACCAATGTATCCATCAACCATAGTATCCATCCATCCATCAACAGATTCAACTATCCCTTCATCTACTAATGTATCCCTCCACCCATCCATCCACCCGTCCATCCACCCGTCCATCCACCCGTCCATCCATCCGTCCATCCATCCGTCCATCTGTCCATCCATCCACCAATGTATTTGCATCCATTAACCACAGTATCCATCCATCCATCAAACAAAGTATTCATCCGTCCATCCATCCATCAACCACGGCATCCATCCATACATCCACCAATGTATCCATCTATCTATCCATCCTTTAACCAATGTATCCATCCATTAATCCATCCATCAACCAGAGCATCCATTCATCCATCCATCAACAGATTCAACTATCCCTCCATCTACTAATGTATCCATATATCCATCCATCCATCCATCCATCCAATAACCACGGCATCCATACATATATCTACCAATGTATTCATCCATCCATCCATTAACCAGAGCATCCATTCATCCATCCATCAACAGATTCAAGTATACCTCAATCTACTAATGTATCCATTCACCCATTCATCCGTCCATCTGTCCATCCATCCACAAATGTATTCGCATCCATTAACCACAGTATCCATCCATCCATCCATTAACCACAGTATCCATCCATCCAGACATCCAATGTATCCATCCATCCATCCATTAACCACAGTATCCATCCATCCATACATCCAATGTATCCATCCATCCATCCTTTAACCAATGTATCCATCAATCCATCCATCCGTCCTTCCATCCTTTAACCAATGTATCCATCAATCCATCCATCCTTCCATCCTTTAACCAATGTATCCATCAATCCATCCATCCATCCATCCTTTAACCAATGTATCCATCCATCCATCAACAACAGTATCCACCCATCCACCAAAGTATCCATCCATCCATCTATGCATCCAATAAACACGGTATCCATCCATTCATTCAACAATGTATCCATCCGTCCATTCATTAACCACATTATCCATCCATCCATCTATCCATTCATCCATCCAACAATTCACTAACAGGTCGATCCATTCATCCATTTATCCATCCACCAAGGGTTCAATCTGTCCATCCATCCATCCTTCCAAAAATGTACTCATCCATCTATATAATATCCATCCATAGTATCCATCCATTCATCCAATATTAGATTCACACAAACATCAATGTATCTTTCCATCCATTTATTCATCCATCCATCCATCCATCACCCGTAGATTAATTGACAATGTCCAAATTCTTTTCATGTATCCAGTAATTCATGCATCCATCTACCTACCTACCACTTGCTCTAATATATATCCTCCCATCATACATCTACTGTATATATCTGTCCATCCATCTAACGTTTTCTTTTACCCATCTTTGAGGACATGTATAGATAGATCGATGAATCTGTTTATCTCTCCATTCTATATCCCTGCAGCATTTGAAGTCTGACTCTATATACCCAAACAGCAGACCACAAATGGCCACACAGGTAGGGGTGTGTGTGTGTGTGTGTGTGTGTGTGTGTGTGTGTGTGTGTGTGTGTGTGTGTGTGTGTGTGTGTGTGTGAACATTAAGCCTCAGTGGATAAATTGAATCTGACAACAAAATCAGAAGCTGTCAAACATGATGTTATGCTTGTCTCTATGAGTCAAGACGACATGGACAGGTTATCCGTGTGTGTGTGTGTGTGTGTGTGTGTGTGTGTGTGTGTGTGTGTGTGTGTATGTGTGTGTCCACAGTCTTATGAATTCATTCCACCTTCACTAATAAATTAGCACACACTGTCATTTGTCTTTCCGCGCTCCTCTCTTCTAATCACCTTAAAAATGCCTTCAGAAGAAAGCTATTTAATGAACTAAAAAAAAAAAGCACAACAGAATATAAACAGAGAAAAGAGGAAGCTTTGGTTTGCTAAAAAAAAAATCATCTGCATCAAGTAAAACATTTTTCTTTTTGAAAAACCAACAGGCAGTGACACGAGACAGGAACACGCCTCATCAATCATGTTGGAAAGATTGTGCCGCTCTCCGCAAGTGATTCCGGTTCACTTTTTTTCCCCCCCCGCAGCAAAAGAAAAACAAGCAGAAATTGAACAGGATTGGATGAGGCCCATGCAGAGAGAGATGGAGAGAGAGAAATGGAGTGAAATGAGAGTGAAGGAAGCAATCAGAGTGAGCCGAATGGATGGACGGATGGATAGATGTCGCTCTGTGTTTCTCCAAGGCTTTATTTGGACAGGAAATCAAATCTGATTTCTTTCATGCGTCCCATGCACATCTGCTGTGATTCCACAGCGGCAATCTAACAAGGGGGTTTAAAGCTCATTAGGCTACATTCGTTTGTCACTTTTTAGAGGGAAAAACACACACACACACAAACTGGATTTGATGCCAAAAATGTGCAAATCCAACACAGAACACAGAGAAAGCTGTCTGATTTGACTATTTTGTCACTGATGAGCTTTTTCATTAGCTTCCTAAAATAATAATAAAGCAGCGATCAGCAGGGTCCAAGCACCCTCAGCCAACGGCAACCAGCTAAACACTTGTTATCTTTTGAAATCTACCTACAGACTGGCACGAAATAGCACGACAGAATTCACCTTAATCGCGCACTTAGAGATCCTGGGAAATTAGAACTTCGACAACTTGGACATCCGATCCAATCCATGCATTAGAAATCTTTGTAGTACGGATTAGCACACCAAATTCCATCTTGACTGCAATCATGGTTCTTGAGAAACAGTTTGACTCCACCTCTTGTGGTTGGCCATGACGCATGACTCCTCCTCTAGGGCTAAGCCTAAAGCTAAGGCAAATAGGGAAAAAGTCAAGGAATTCATTAACTAACATATCCATCCGTCCGTCCAACTGCTGAAGAGTACTGTAAACCAGCTGGGTTGGGTGGGTGGAGTAAACCTCGAGGAATTTATCCACCACTAGATACATTAATCCATCAACCAATGACTTCATTTATACACCAATCTACCCATCTATCCATCAATATACCAATGTACGTACTCATCGATCCATCCATCCATCCATGCATCCTTACACCAATGTACCCATCCCTCCATTCATATACCCATGTACAGTATCTGTCCATCTGTTCATATAAGGTATCCATTCATACAACAATCTACCCATGTCTCAATTAATTCACCAATGTAACCATCCATCCATACATCCATTAAAACTCCAATGTACTCATCCATCCATCCATTCATGCGCCAGTGTATCCATCCATTCATTCACACAACAAGGTATCCATTCATTTACCCTTCCATCCATTCATAAACCAATCAACCCATCCATCCATACACCAATTTAGCCATCCGTCCACCAATACATCTACAGTATCAATTGATACACCAATGTACCCATCCATCCATTTACCCATCCGGTCACCCATCCATCCACTCATTTACCAATGTATCCATCCATCCACCAATCTACCCATTCATATACCAATGTATCCATCCATCCATCCACCAATCTACCCATCTATCCATTCAAATACCAATGTATCCATCCATCCACCAATCTACCCATACATCCACTCATATACCAATGTATCCATCCATCCATCTATCCACCAATCTACCTATTCATATACCAATGTATCCATCCATCCATCCACCAATCTATGCATCCATTCATGCATCCATTTATTCATCCATCCCTACACCAATGTATCCACAAATGTACAGGAAGTGAAGCAAAAGTCTAGGAATAATCTCCAGAGTCATGGGAAGCAGTACTAGTCACAGACCAAAGCTGAAGTGCCTGGCCCTCTAAATATACAATAAAAAGCGTAAAAAAACAACAGGATTTATTTGGGAGCCAAGTAAATGTGCGGGTCATCACCCAGCCTCTCCCTCACTCATTTCCACTTTAGGACGACTACACCAGCACTCATGCTTTATTCAGAAAAAGTAGCATGTCCGTCATGCTATAGATCATCTTGTGATTTCTCTCGAGAGTATCATAAGTGTGGACACGCTCTACACTTTTCTGCCCTCTAGAGAGGCATTCATCAGCATGGCTGGGTCTGTGTGTGTGTGTATGTGAGTGTGTTCATACATCACAAGCTAATCATTCCTCATTCTAACTCCACTTTCTGTTGCGCATTCAGGACTTGCAGCTATGTCGTGCATCACACAGGAAGTCGACACACAAGAAAAAAAAAAAAAAAAAAAACAATGCAGGAGAGTATTGAGCACCAAATACTGTACATGACTGATCTCTATCAAGTCCATCTGTGCAAAAACAACAAAACATAGATCCTTCTAGAAATTAAGAGTGATCCATCTTTTATTTTTAGATGATGCCATGAACTGTTCATTTGTTATCCAGACCAAAGACCTTCATCAGTTTTATCTGAACTCCCCTGGTTTAAAGTTGTAGTTCAAACCAGCGTGGCACCAGAGTCCCCTTTCTATTATAGTCCCTAACTTCCTCATGCCATGTGAGGGACATCTTCCTGACTTTCTCATTAGGCTTTTAAATCTACATCTAGATTTATGTAACGCTGCTTTCTGACATGAAGTGCTATGGAAATGAAACAGAACAGAACTAAATTAGAGCTAAGACGGCAGGGTTCATTCTTGCCTCTGGTGGAACGTGTCGTTAGTGGTGCCAGTATAGCTTGAAGACAGGCCTGTCATAAGATATGTGTACATTGAGTGAGAGCACCATTCGAACTTGGCCCTTGCCAGGGTCTCAAAATAGCACACAGCATGGTTTGAGAGGGATGTGTCTGCTATTATAACTCCCCTGGGTGTAATGTGGCCTCGGACGGTAATGAGATTAGCATATGCACTGCTGTACCTGGCTCTCTGGCTGTGCCTTTACAGCCCAAATGAGGTCACCCCAAAAGACAAATGTTGAGGTCAGATGAAATCGACACCTGGGAGACTCGGAAGACACGTCACATCAGAAAAACAAAACACGAAAACACAAAACTAAGTCCAACAAACCAACAACAACTGAAGTCCAACAATTAAAGTACAACCCAAAGTTGAGAAAATGAATCAGCTAAAAAGTTCAGCCAACAAAACAGCTGGACATCAATGGTGAACAAGCATGCGTCTCTCATTAACCTCACGCTAATGAGTTGGCTGTAAAACAACCCAAGTCCATTGTTCAGCATTAAACAACAAAAGTCCAAAAACCAAAAGTCCAACCCAAAACAATAGCAACCAATAACAAACAAAATCAAAACTTGAAATCCAGTAACTGACTTCTAACACCCAAAGTGCAACAACCAAAAGTTTAACAAACTAAATGGCAGAACTTTGCCATTAATTATTATTATTCCTCATTAATTTTATTTTTTAATCAATAATATTATTATTGCCATTATTATTAATTATTCCTCATTAACTTTAACTGATCCATCCATCCATTCATGCACCAAAGTATCAATCCATCCATCAACCCACCAGTTTCCATTCATCAATTCACCCACCAGTGTATCCATCCATCCATCCATCCATCCATCCATCCAACCAAAGTATCCATCCATACATCCACCTGGTAATGTATCCATCCCTCCACTCTTTCCATCCATCCATCCATCCATCCATCGACAAACCCACTCACCAATGTATCCATTCAACCACCTACCCACCAATGTACTGGATCCATCCATTTACCCGCCCACTCACCATAGTACCCATCCACCCGCCCACCCAGTCAACAATCCTTCCATCCCTCCATCCATCCACCAACTAATGTATCCATCTATCCATCCATACAACCAGTGTCACCTATACCCAATATCTATCGACTAAATTCCAGAGTTTTGTAACGGCAAACAAAATGATCTGACCTTGTCTACTTAATCCTCATCAACTTCAACTAACTAACTAATTAAGGTTTAATTCAGAAGGAGCTCGTTTATTACATTAATCACTGCACTATTCGCCGGGCCATTCAGTAAACGGACAGAGCTGTTCAAATGGTTTAGACGACCCGTTTGACTCTTTCGATTCACTCCGTACACTGGACATGCAAAAAAAGACTCTATGTTTATACCAAAATAAAACCGTGTCAGACGACAGAAGTTTTAGATACACGTGTGGAGGACGGGGTCTTGTTGAAGGTGTGCAGGTTTTATTTTGAAATCAATTTGATGGTGCTTCTCGCGATTTGATTCTTTATGAGTCGCTGCCTTGAAATGAACATGCCTTCAAGCCTTTGACTTTTGGATTAGAATGAAAGGGAAATCGCATACACGAGCAAAACACAGAAAGAGAGAGAGAGAGCGAGCGAGAGGGAGAGGGAGATGGGGGGGGCGCTCTCTTTTTCACACCTCTTTCCCTCATGAAAAACTCTTCATATCAACTCGACGCCTCGAGGAGGATCCTAACATAAAGCTCCTTCACAAATTTAACCCTTTTCTCTTTAAGCATTGTAAGAAAGCCGAGAGTGAGCCAGAGAGACGGCGCCACCTAGCTCTCACAAACAGTACTGCTGTCTGTATCCTGGGGTTGTACTGTATTTATATTTAAAATGATAAGTCCACAATAGAGATTATAAAAAGAAAGAGAAAGACACACACACACCTGATCCGAGTGTGAATCAGGTACTCTGTATGAACTGCCCTTCAACATGAACAACATGATTATCAGGATACGTTAGTGCCCCACTTTAGCACCCTAATCCCTCTAGGGTACTTCATTCCAGACTACACACTTTGTATTATGGTGCACTTCCGGGTATGGCGAGGATGGGGAAAAAAAAACTGGAGGATGGGGAGGAATAATATGTTTAAAGAGGGGATAGATGGAGGACGGAGTAAATAATGCATGATAAAAAGACCAGGCTGAGCCTAATGGATGGACGGATGGGGGACGGATGGGGGACGGATGGGGGCGTGAATGGGAGACTACGTATAATATTTAACTATTAAATGTACCATTTTGTACTGAAACGTACTTATACACCAAATAACTGGACAAATGATCACCACATTAGAGGACGTTTGCCAATATTTATATACAGTACGATCTAATTTAAAACAAAAAATAATGCAGCAATAATGCAGCAATAATAATAATAATGCAACCTATGCATCCATTTCCGCTAATAAATTGCAGCCGTTCGGATTAAATTGATGCACATGTTCATACTTTCCATTTTGTGCAGCACTAGGACACATGGACGTGATGGATAAATGGATGGACAAATCATTGTACTGTAGAAATGGAGGACAAGGGCAGGTAAATTAATTTAAAGATGGGCAGATGTATGGATGAATTTTTTTTTGGATGAGTGAAGCAATGGCAGTCAAGTGATGGATCAAACCTGAGTGACTGGATGGACAGAAATGGATGAACTTTACGGGATAGAACACTGTGTAAATGGAGGACTGGGTGAATTGGTTGTTTATACTAAACCACCCAAAATAAATGGAATGATTGACTGATGGATGGGTGGATGGACATGCAGAGCAATGTGTCAATTAAAAAGATAAACAATAGCGGCATCAGCATAAAAGTGGTTTATGGAATGGACGGATGAATGTATGAATGTATGAATCTATGGATGGATGATGGAGGGATATATGAATAGAAAACTGGGTGAATGAGGTAATAACGATGGATGTGCAAATCTTTATTAAACATATAGATTCATGCAGGGAATCGTTGTGATAACAGACAGGAGGGGTTATAGTGACTTGGATGGAAAGATGGATGTTTAAATAAGACATCTAATTAAATGGTGCAAGTGTGTAATGTAAAGTAGTCAGACGTTCCAAACAATCATCAATAGATTGAAGGATATAAACAAGGATAGATTGATGGATGGACGGATGGACTTAAAACAGATGGATGGATGTATCAATACAATCACAATAAATGGATGGATCACTGAATAAATGTAGAACTGATTAAATAACAATAATTCGCTATGTAAAACGGATGGATGCACCAAACTAAACACAACAGGACCATTGGTGGGTGGATGGATGGATGGATGGATGGATGGATGGATGGATGGATGGACAGACAAAACACTGATGGACAGGTAACTGAAATGATGATGTAATAATGTATGGACAGATTTTTGGAGGAATGTACCAAAAGCAGATAGATGGATGACGATTGGTGATGGAGTGATGAATGGAGAGCAGAGCAGATGCAGAGGAGAAAGTAAAAAAAAGAGAGAGGGATGGAGAGGTAAAATGACTAGAGGTGTGTTTAAGAGCTAAAGGAAGAGCGCGAGTGTGTGAGAGAGGGAACGAGTGGAAAAGATGTGTTGTGTTCATTACGTCCAGGATCCTGGGGCGTTGCCATGGAGATTGGCAGCCCCTCTCTCTCTCTCTCTCACACACACACACACACACACACACACACACACACACACACACACACACAGTTAGCCTGTTAATTTATTTAGGAAGCAAATGGACGCTAACAAACACAACAGACTTCATCACTCCATCATTCCTCCTGACCGGAAACATAAAGACCCCAAAACAAAGGGACATATTTTCTCTTTCTTTTCATCCGTGTGTGTCTCTCCAGATTTCTGCTAATCTGCCTCTCTCTCTCTCTTTCTTTTCCCATTCTCACCTTTTGTCTGTCACTCCCTCCCTCTCCCTGTCCCTGTCAGTCTCTCTCCATCTCTCTCTCTCTCTTCCTACTGTTCTTTGCATATCTGACTCATTTTCTCCATCCCTCTCTCCCTCTCTGTGATTTCCATGTCTCTTTCCTTGCACTTTTCACTCTCTTTTCTCTACCTTCTTTCTTTTACCTCTCTCTGTCACCACCATTTGCTCTGCATAATAATAATAATAATAATAACTTCCATCACTTCACATTTATTTTCCATTCATTCATCTGTCTTTTCTTGTGCTTTGTTTAATCTGTCGTTCTTTTATCGCAGGTTACAGCTTCAGTCTCGATCCGTCGACTCGACTTCACGTCTGGTTAATTCCCCCCACCTGCCTGCCTTCCCGCCCCACATGCTATTCCAGACAAATTGCCCTCATCTGACGGGCAGGAAAGCACCATGAATCTGAGATGAAGATTATTAACATGAAGTTAGCGTTATGATGTGTAATTACGCCCTCCTGAAACACGAGAGACACGCCATTACGATCCATTAGAGCTTCTCCAGACGTCCTCGAAGCAAATGAGGAGCGACGTTGCCGCTCCGGCCCGTCGTTTGTTTCCGAGCGAGCCATTCTCCCTCATTAGCATCTAATCAAAGAAGCCGGTCCGTTCGTTTGGATAATTAATTAGCACCGCGTCCGCCTGTGGAAATCCTCGATAACAATAAGGCCGGCGGTGCTGACTGGCGATTGGCGGAGATGGCGGGGACCCAGGTGCTGCCTGAGCGCTTGCTGATTGTGTTTATTAGTTATTACTCGGTGATTGACGCGGTTACCTCCTCTCCGGGCGTTGGCGTAGCGGGGACGCCAGATACAAGACTTGTCACTTAGGAAAAGGGGAAAAAAGAACAAATATTCAGGACACAAGGTGTGTGGAAGAGGTTGCTCGAGGATGCTTTACAAAAGGCGACTGAAAACAGCAACAGTAACAGAATGTGAAAAAAGAAAGAAATACATGAACATACCTCATGAATCTATGTAGAGTTTTTGTTTTTTTGTGAGTAGCTATGACAATTTTTGCCTGTTCATGAATTTTAAAGATTTGACTTTTTTTTTTTTTTTACATATTAGTTGCCTTAAAATGGAAAAACTAGGTTTATTTCATATTTATAATTAGAGCTGAGAATCACAGGTAAACTCTTCAGTCGCTTGGATTAGATTTTTGGACTTTCAGTTTTTCAGATTTTGGACTTTTTGGACTTAGTGCTTGGATTTGGATTTTCAGTGCGATTCAATTCATTGTTGAACTTGTTTCAAGCGGCTATACGTCTTAGAGGTTTTGAATAGGAAAACTAGTAATAGTATCTAAAAACATTTTTTTTTAAAACAATGAAAATGTGTAACTTGATTGTGTTTGTTGATTGTTTAAATGTTGTACAAAGCGACATCTTTTCTTTCTGCTGATCTTCTGTTCCAGTCCAGTAGGTGGCAGTACTGCTTTGACAGTTCATAAAACTCAAATGAAGAAGAATCAATAACCTCACCAAACGGTATATTTTTAAGAAATTCATGAATTTTTTGGTGTTGCAAATCTAATTTGAAAAGTATGAATCGGTTCCGAATCAAAAACAAATCCCATCGATCTAAACATCATTTAAACCTGCATAATCGATTCAATCACATGAATAAGCTCTATGAATAAACAAACTGTAACTTATTTTTAGGTTCTTTAAGATTTCTAAAGGAACCTATGCAGCATAAACTCTACATATTCTATGACTCTTAGCAATAAACAAATACTATAATAAACTAGAATACGATTAAAAACTATTCAAACGATTCAGAGATGTATTGCAGTTCTTTTGTTTGGCAATTCATGTATCATCACAGTGACCCCTAAATAGATTTTTTAATTCTGTTTAATTTATATTCGATTGAATTTGAGGTTGAAATGTTGCCGTTCCTCCATGATCCTACAGGTGGCTCTAACCGATGCACTTTGGCAGGAACCGCATCATGTGTGGGCGGAGCAAATTATTTGCCAAATTTGTTTAGAACTATAACAAAATATTTTTAAACTATGTGTTAACATAAAATCGGAATATTTATAAAATGATACGGAATCGCAATACAAATCGCATCTGCAGTTAGTTATCGTGATCATATCGTAGTATCCTAGTATAATCTAAATAGAGACACTAATTTATGTACAGTCTCCAGTGTCAGTGATTTGTACTTGATCTAACCTCAAGTCCTGCACTGTGTGTGACTGTGATTAGACCTGCTAGAACCTGTCTACTGTATAACTGAGAACTTGTCTATAATTAAACAAAACCATGAAGAAATAAAAACTGACAGTGACATGTTTCATAAGTCAAAATAAATAAATAAATAAAACAACAAAAGGTGAAGTAAACACTTCAATAAGAAAACTGGTCCTTCACACCACCCCATTGACTGTTTTTCTAAAAACCTGAAGTGTTTTATTCTGTAAACATCTAGCAGAAAATCCCTACACCGCCGCCACATTCATAGCATCGTAATCCCTGCCGCTCGATAGGAGCGAGCCATTTTATTATCAGATTGTAAACAGTGCTCTCACTGTGCTCTCATCAACACAATCCTGCTCCATTTCTTCACTTTTGGCTGAGAGCTGAGAAGAAAACGGGCAAAATCTGTCATGAAAGAGAAGAAAATGGCCAGGATTTGTGAGTATTGGATGCCTGGCCTATTCATTCACTGCTCCTGTAATCCAACCTATAAAACCTGGCAGAGTTTCAGTATCGTTTTTTTTTTTTTTTCTACCTCAGGTTTATATAATTTCACAATAATAATAATAATAATAATAATAATAATAATAATTATTATTATTATTATTATTATTATTATTATTATTATAACACCATTACCAACAGATTATATCTTGCCGTCCTGCTTTCTAATAAAGAAATCGCCAAATTTGGCAGACTTGGTCCAAACTGAGCAGCAATAAAGCATTTGTTTTAATAATTCAACTTTAATAAAACAGCACGGCTCTGAGCTCTGGTGCCTGAACCCCCTAACAACTGTGACAAACAAAAGCCATAAAAAGGAAATCTGTGTAAATTCTAAACAAAAGGTGCTGAATCTCACATACGCATTACATTATCTCTCTTCGGAGGCCGCGCACATGCTAATCAGCATGCTTTATTTACTGACATTAGCCTAACTGATGAGCATTTAATGACCACGCTGATTATCTGATTACAGACAATATGTCTGATACAGACGTGTGTGTGTGTGTGTGTGTGTGTGTGTGTGTGTGCGTGCGTGCGTGCGCAGGAGATCAGCGAGGCATCTCTGCCTGGAAAATCAATATTAAAATATTAAAAGGTGTGTATGTATCTGCTGACAGAGACGGCATGGGCCATTACTTTACAATAAAGTTTGGGACGATTAATTAGCCAATTACACAGAAAATAAATGAAGCATTAAAAGTAACATTTCTGCAATTGTTCAAGACAATGAAGTAATAAAAATTCACTGTAAAATTATTATTTAACAAAAAAAAACTTCCACAGTGAACCAAAAATAAAATTAGCATTCAATATTTACCACAAAAAAAACAACTAACTCTAAAGGCTAAAGCAAAATTTAACCTATACATTATACCAAATTAGCCAAAAGTTACTAAATAATTGTACCAGTAGATCTAGAAATTATTCAGTACTCAGCATGTACTAAAAAAACAACCAATAATTAACCAATAATTTACCTCAGAATCTACCAAAAAACAACTAATTTAACTTTACAACAGAATGAATAACCACACACGCATTATATAAAACCACTAAATCTACCAACAATCCACAGAATAAACTAATTTAACAAATAATTTGCCTTGCAAAAAAACAAAAACTAATAAATCATCAAGAAAATTCACCAATAATTTACCTCAGAATGAACCACATAAACTTCCAAATGAATCTACCAATAATTTACTAAACAAAACCAAACATTAATTGAGGAACCAAAAACTAACCACATATATAACTACAGCTGTACCTCTGCACACAAATGTAATCCGCTCTTCCGAGTTCTTGAGGCAAACTTTCTTATTGTGAAACACATTCTCCCATAGGAAATAATGTAAATGCAAATCATCTATTCCAGCCCAACATATTACCAATATTACAGATTTCCAGCACTATAATCATATTTTTTCCTATAAAAACAATCAAAACATTTAGAGAAGACATGTAAATAAAGTAAAACATGAAATAAATAGACATTAAACCTCACTTAACATTAATTTATGATTCCTCTCGGCACCAGCTTGTTTAAAAAGAAAACTGAAAGTGGCTCCATTTCTTTCTTTCTGCTTTCCTTGTTAACATTCTGCACGCGTAAGTGCCATGTCTTCACTAAATCTTGCACAAAAAAAAAAAAAAAAAAAAAAACACTCGCTTCCCATGAATTTCCACTGACACAAACAAGTTTTTTATCTATCAACAATCTATCACATGATAAACACAAAATTAGCCAATAATTTAACACAGAAGGAATCATAAATGAACAAATAACTGACCAAGTGGAACCATAAATTAAACAATACTTTACCACAAAATTAACTTAAAATTAAACTATAATTTACCTAGGAATTATCCAAAAATTAACTGATAATTTACCACTAAAATGTACATATAAATTACCATGAACATTACAAATAAATAAACAAAATAATTAACCTACCTCAGAATAAACCAAAACTTAACCAGTTACAGCCAACAAATCTACAAATACTTTACCCCAGAATGAACCAAAAATAACTAACAATTTAAATTTTGAAAATGAACTAATAACTTACTACACAATTATGTAAATGTTACTAAAATTAACAACAGAAACAAATATGAACAAATTATAACGGTAAAAAAAAAAAAAAATCCAACAGGAAGAAAGTTTGATGCAATGCACAGGTTTGTTTGTCGTAAGCAGGATTAGCCAGATAACCATCTCAACATAGCATACACTAGCTAGCACTTTTTGCCTCGTCAGCTAATTTTCCATGAAACCAAATTATAAGCCTAGTGACTTATACAAATATATTTGATAGAAATTGAAAGGACCGATAGATCACATGGAAATAATTTGGGTCAAAGCGGATTTTGTTTTTCAGTATGTCGTTTCTGTTAGCCAAAAATCCATTTTCTTCTCATACAAAAATGGGCTTTGACAGGCTCTTGTCTCTGGCACTAGTTAATCTGCAACCCCACAATGCTTTGCAAATTACCTAAGCCTGCAATCAGCCTCCATTCAGCACTCCTCATTACTCATACACAAAGCAACGAGCAATCCAATGAGGCTAAATGGAGTCTCTTGGCCTGCTTTATGACAAAAACAAGCCAGAATTCCTGATGCAATCGCACAAAGAGTTCGTCCAACGCAAGCACGACACGCGAGAGTTTGCATATTCATTAGCGGCCTTCGATGAAGGTCTCGAATGATCTCGATTGCGCATTAGCTTTTTTCGAGTGCAAGCACAATATTTCCATCAACTCTTAATGAGCTCTCAAATTAGCGGTAATTAGTATCGCTAATGCATTATTTCTGCCACATGAAACATTACCAAGATGACCAAGATTCGCAAAAGAGAGCGGAAAAGCCATCAGACCTTTTTAGCAAAGGTATGAAATGAATCAGCTGCTGATAGAAAGAGCAATTTGGAGATGCTAAACCAAATTAGATCCAGAGTTAGCGTAAAAGCTGGCAAATTAAAAGGCAAATTAGCAGAGGTGGGCAGACGCCATTTTACTTTTATTAGATTCTCTCTGAAATGAACTTCTTCATTTCGGTGCTTACTTTATTAGATGCCCCTAAATGTCAAGTCTGATTAGACAGACGCTGCTGAAAATCCTTGCTGTTGTTTGCGGAGTATTTTCTTTAGATTTATTTCTACAAAAGTTAATACAGGAAGTTAATACAGTATGCTTCTAGTATGCTTTTTTTATTATTAAATCTCTCATTTAGATCAAAATTCTTTTTTTTTTTATCCCTAAAAGCATATAAAACATGTACAGATCAATCACCTATTAAGATTTCCTTCTTGTTTGTTTCGGTTTCATTTATTTCCAACTTTTTCCTTAGGAGCTAAATACGTTTCTGTAAAAATTCTTCACAAATTGACTACACATCAGAAAAGACACTTTCAAAATCAGATACAGTTTTTCTTTTCATTTTTCCCACTAGACAATCTGAAGAAATTGTTGGTTTTATGACAGATACTTTTTTATTTAAATGTTAAAAAAAAAAAAAAAAAAAGTTTATACATTTTTATAAGTCAGCAAGTGAAAATGTTTGCAGCTAAATTTTATTTCTTAAAATCTTTGAAAAAACACAAGTTAGTTTTACAAGTTAGATGTTAAAAATTTTGGAAGTTTTTGTAGTAGTTGTTGTTAATGACATTAACATTTCCATCCATTTTTTTTTACACTTTCTTGATTCTTTTTTTCCAGTCAGGTTACTCACTTTAACCACACTTAAAAAGTTTCCCAAAAAAATGGAAACAGATGGATGGAAACGGTTCTCAGGGTAACTATTCTGAGGAGACTCTTTCAGAGGAACCGGCAAAACCAGGGCTATATTTTCTTTGTAAACAACTTATGAAAGATAAAAAAGAAAAGACAACCCACTGAACAGGAACTTCGCCAACAAGTACAGAAACCTAAACAAAACCCACTTAACACTTCTCTGTTTCTACATCATGTGTACCATCATGGGTTCATCAAGGCATGGAGTAAAAACCTCATTTTAGAATTCTAGCTACTCGAGCCATGCCCACAAGTATATGGATACCTTTTGAAACTTTTTTTGGGTCAATAAGAATAAGCTGCTTTAAAAAAAAAAAAAAAAGAATTTTAATGAGGAAGACATTTTTAAGTTTCAGTAAATCTCAACATAATGAAAATCTTAATGCAGATTTTAACATAGCTTGTAACGAAAAATCTTACCAAAAGATCATAATGGAAGTTTTAACAGCGATCTTAACATAAATCTCAGCGTAAATTCTACTGCAGATTTTAATGTAAATCGTAAACTATTTAACGCAACTTTACGGCATATTTGGTTTGCTTATATATTTTCAAAATGTTTAGTGTTTTTATTTGTAACAATTATTTAACTTTTTTTTGTGTGTCTTTAAATGTTCCCACATGCACGTTGACATGGTTTTAGTTGGCTGTGGATCCTCTACACACCCTCTAAAGATTCCTCAGACCTACCTGGTTGATCTCTCTTGGCTCAGAAGGCAGCCATTAAGTGTATGAATTACGTCTTGTCAGCTTTTGAGCGGGTGTGTTGTGAACTGGACGTGCTTTTCCACTGGGTGGACTGATTTTGCTTTATGCAGTGACGCCCGAGAACTCTATAGCAATTATGTTTGATCCACACTGGATAAGTGATCTCTGAATAAAACGCTGTGCATGATCGTAACACCAACAATTCCACACGTACTACACACAAACCTCGCTTTAATACAAATTCATTAGTTTGACCTTTATTATGAGCCGTTCTTGAATGGGGTGTGGCCTTGGAGAGGTTGCACTGTCTGAACATCGTGCACATTGTGGTTAGGGTTCATGATTAATACACACATCTTTTATGCGTAATGCAAACTGATTACTTTGACCTTTATATAAACCAGCTCGTTACAGGGACGTGTGTTTACGAAGCAGGAATTGTTAATCAAGAGGCTACAATTTTGTAGGATCCGTATATCTGTGACAAAGAAAGTGGGAAAAAATGAAATAATAAATTATGCTCTAGCCACCAAGCACATATTCTCTAGCCATCTATGAAAAAAACAAAAATGGCTCAAAATGGTAGTGAAAAACCAAGACCAGTAGATCACAGCCTACTGTAGAGACTGTATCAGTCTCTCACATTGTTTTGGTCCATTCATCTCTACAACAGTGCTTCAGTCCATTAGATTTTTGGGTGTTCGCTTATGCACGCTTAAGGTCCTGCCACAGCATTTCAGTTGGGTTAAAGTCTGGAGTTAGACCAGACCATCCCAAAACCTTGATTCATTCATTTTTCATCCACCCTGATGTAGATATACTGATGTGCTTCAGATCATTGTCATTGCATGACTAAATTTCGACCAAGTTTTAGCTGTCAGACAGGCGGCCTCACATTCACCTCTAGCATATTCTGGTATCCAGGCGAGTTCATGGGCGATTCAATGACCATAAGGTTCCCAGGTCCTGTGGCTACAAAAACAAGTCCAAATCATCACCCCTTCACCGCCGTGCTTAACAGTGGGTATGAATTGTTTCTGCTGAAATGCGATTTGGTTTCCGCCAAACATGGCGCTGTACATTAAGGCCAAAACAACACCACTTTGGTCTCATCTGTCCAGAACATTGTTCCAGAAGCCTTGTGGTTTGTTCAGATGCAGTTTTGCGGACTTCAGCTGTGCCTCCACATTCTTTTTAGATAGAAGAGGCTTTCTTCTGCCAACCCTTTTTCTCCTGCAAATGGTTTTATAACCCTTTCGAGGTTGATCTGCAGCAACGATTGCTTCTCTAAGTCCACTGCTTATGTAGTTCCCTCTTGGCACTTTGTTAACACACACCTGAGTGCTTCAGAACAGCAAACAGCAAAAATGTGTGATTTTATAGAGGTCTGCACACCTGCCGATGATCAAGAGCCGATGATTAGCAGCACCTGGCTGCAACTTAGCCACCTACATCCTGCGGAAGCAGTACGACGAGACGTAGTCTGGCCAGAATGTTTTTGTCTTTTTGAATACATTTTTGTTAAATCAATCAATAATGGCACAGTAGAAAAAGTTTTTGGTTGTTCGTTTGAGATTGTATTTATGCAATACTGAGATGAAAAAAAAAAGAGGGGACAATAACTTTTACACACGACTGTATAATGAACATCAACGGAACTCAGTTTTTTCTAACTTTATTTTCACTTCGCTTGACCCTTAACGCCATTCATTAAGTGCCTTAATGAGAACAACGTGGCAGCGCTTTATTCTTTTCTACAAGCTTCGTCACGGATTGGCCCAATCGTGTCCCTTCATGGACCGCTAACTAGCAAAGCTGAGGCTCTGCCGTTGAGTGATTGCATTGCATTCTGGGACTCTGAGTGACCAAAATCATCTCCGTTTGTATGATGGATTTCTCATTAATATGGATGTTCAAAAGGTGTGGAAAAAAATTCTTGGCCCTTTATTTTTTAGGAGGAAAAAAAAAAAAAAAAAAAAAAAGATCTGCCTGATCTGAAGAACAAACAATAAAAAAATACAAACAGAATTATCACCAGAATGATTAAAGACATCAAACAAATGCAGTTTACATACAGGAAGTGAAATATATTCTGGTGTTCACTATTATATTATTTCTCAATCAGACTTATTGAGAAGAAGGAAAGGGAAAGGAGGAGGTAAGAAGTGTTTAATTAACTAAGCGCATCACTCCGTCAGCCGTTCTCAGCGTGACCTTTCACCCCCCGCGGTCCACCGCGGCACCGCCGCGCATTAACACCATCCATCACGCTGCGCTGAATATTCATGAGCCGGGTGCACAATCAGGTCAATCACCACTGAGCTCTGGGGCAAGGAGAGGGAGGGGCGGAGCCACGGTGATTTCACCCTCATCAACCTCGAGAGTGGGGACTCGAAACGGCTCAGGCTTTGTATTAGTGTCGATTAGCATGTTTGATTAGCTTCAGGAGTGCTCAGAACACGCTCGGGAGAAGAGCTGGAAAGCGATGGGGATCGCCCTAATTGACTGACGTCTGCTGGACGAATCTCAGCCGCTCATTACCGAGTTTGTTCTGTACTTTACCAGACGGCAGTCTCAAGTCCAGCAGCACTTTGGTTTTGGTTTTGTCCTTAACACCTCGCCCCAAATCTGCGGTCACAATCCGCCGCTGCCGAAATGATTTTTTTTTTTACTTAAAGCATCATTTAATCAGCCTGCTTGAAATAAAGCCGTTATTCATCATCCTAAATGGTGTATGTGCGTATCTACATGCTTCATCACACTCCTGCTGACTAAGATTACTCTTATTCTAAATTTTAATGTGCCAGAAATCTTAATAATGCATTGCATTAGAATCCATTAGCATTATTATAAGATTGTGTTTTTGCACAAGAAGGCTAAAGGCTATGAATAAATAAGTTCGTGGAGGGGGGGCTGGTGTTGGGGTAATAATTTATTTCCAGAAAGTTACCGTGCATCTCTTTAACCGTTAGCAGTTCACACTAGCAGAGCAACAGAGCAACAAACCGACAACAAATCCACGGCAAGATGTTTCTACGGTTCCCGTTAAACATCTATTAGCACGGCCTCCGAGTGGCGCAGTAGTAAAGTTCTCGCCCTATCATCCGGAGATCGCGAGTTCGATCCCCGGGTGATGCTGTAACCGCTCACGCCGGAGGTCTAGAGAGAGCTGATTGGCCGAGCTCTCTCAGAGGGGAGGGATGAGAGGTACTTGGTGCGCCCACATTAATCACGGCTCTACAGCCAATCAGGAGCGTCCGTGAGCTCGCGAAAGCGGAAGAACGGATAGCGCCATCCTCCGAGTGCGTTACTCCGCCCCCAACGGTTCATGAGCGAGCGGTTCGAAAAGATGCGGTCGGCTGAAGTCATGTAGTTCGGAGGAAACACGTGATAGTCGGGAGGGCCGAAGACTAAGAGGTAGTAGTAGCCTTAATGTGGAGCCCCCTAGTGACGGGGAGGAATTGGACACACGACATCGCGAATAAAAATAAAGCTAGCAGAGATCCGTACTGCATGTTTAATTAATAGTGCTTGTGAATACAAGTTAATTTATATTACATATGTATTATAAGATATTCAATATCTTAGCAAATTTGTTTAATTTATTTTTTTATGCTGTAAAGATAGTCCATGACTTATGATGGTTAGACTTTTTTTTTTTTCTAAATAAATTTGCCTTTACATTTTGAAATCTGCAGCACAGTCCAGCCAGCGCCTTTAGGACTCTATAGTGTATTGGGTTTTACAGATTTTTTTTTTATTTATCATTATTTAATTTCAAATCAGGTTTTGTGTTGGGCAAATGTTTGCAACTATACACTAACGTCAGTGTTCTGAGCAGGTTCAAGCTAGGTTAGGTTTACAATAATAAATGTATTTTTGACTTATGATGGCCTTATCGGGATGTCACCCCTATTGGAAGTAGAGCGCCACCTGTATTTTTTTTAAAAGTGCAACTCATAATATTGAATGATAATTTTTAACACCTGAAAAACTGTCAAAAAAATAATAATAATAATAATATGCATCACATTTTTATCAAATCATTCATATATATGCAATTAATATTGAAATATATGTCAGTTTTCAAAGTTTTATACAGTAAATTATTCTTTAAAAGTTTCATACTGTTTCAAAGTTTAAAAGAATTAAAAAAACACTAAGTGTTTTTATTTAGTTTTTTTTATGGAGTTATACAGTCGACCCCGCGAAGTTCAGAGTTGATGGATTTTTCTGTAGAACCTGACTAATAATTGTTCGCAGAAACCGCAAATATCATCTGCAATTTTTATGGCTAAACTATTAAGAACAATATCATTTACTAATTTCTTTTGGTAACATAATATTAAAATAAATTCAGCAAAATTTCCAAATAAAATATAATAATGTTTAATTTTTTCAGTACTTTTTATTGTGAGTAATTTTTTGCGACAATGTCAATTGTTAAAAGCGCTATATAAATAAAATTGACTTGACTTGACTAGAGAGAACAGCAACCGCAGAGGAAAATGCAGCTTGGGGCGATGAATTATTACCGTCTTTACCCTACAGTACTGATACCAAAGAAACTGCGCTTGCATGAGTTTCAGTACATTATAGTCTAGCGGTAACGTCTGTGTTTTACAGACACAGCAGTACAGTACTGTAGAGTATACGGGTTTACTGTACCTTTACATTCCTTTTGTTTTTTAGGGTAATGTATTAAGCTGAATTTGAAATTTAATTAAAGTGTTTTGGGAGCAGATTTAAGGTTTAAACTATAAAAATAACCTTTTTTTTATAACATCCAAAATTTCTGGGCTCGACTGTATTTATATCAGCTGTGACTGTAAATCCATGTCCTCCATCTCGATTACCGGCGTCAAAGATATCTATCAGTTATTAGAATAAAATCTTAATACTACTTCTTCGACAGGTTCTGATGATGATGACGACGACGACGACTTGGTTAGCAACGTTTTCACATTCCTGACTAACCAGGAAGATCCAGCTGAGCAGGTCTACACGTCATGTGGAACACCGCACTCGCCTGGACTGCAAGAAAACAGGTTTGTTGTCTGGCCTGATTCATGTCGTGTGTGTTGTGTGTGTGTGTTGTGTGTGTGTGTGTGTGTGTGTGTGTGTGTGTGTGTGTGTGTGTGTGTGTGTGTTTCACAGAAACAAAGGCCGGGCTATTTTGAAACGCATTCTTACTGACCCTTAACATGTTCGCATGAAAAAAGTTTGAAGTGCAAAAGATTCTGAAAAAAAAAAAAAAAACAAGCGGTGTGTGAACACACACTGTGAGGCTGATCGGGTGTAGATTTTCTAGGTAGGAGACATTTATATCCGTGTGCTCTCTCTCATGCATTATCGTTTCTATAGTAACACACACCCCATACATACACACACAGCCAGAAAAGTGAAAACTAATTTATTATTAATAATACTATCATATAGCAATAAATTTTGTATAAAAAATATGTATTTTTGTGTGTATATATTACATACACACATACATATATATATACACAAAGAAAAAAAATATACACACACACACACACCAATTTCACAGGGTGTACAATCCCTTGCTCCACACACCAAGTAGTGCCCTTGATCAGGGATTAGAGAGGGATTTGGGATTAAGCCTGGTGTTAGAATCTAGTTAGTTTTGCAGATTGTATTAGCCGTGAAGGACATTATTCCTCTCGTCCAATCAGAACTAACCAACGTATAACAGTACAGTAATATAACAACATCTACAACTATTCAGTCGTAAAGTACAAGTACAGTACAGTGGAGTAGAGTAGACAGTAATACAGGATAGTAATGTGAAGTATAAAAGAATATAATGAAATAAAGTGATGAGACCCACACACCCCCCCCCCACACACACACACACACACCCCCCCACACACACACCCCCACCCCCCCCCACCCCACACACACACACTACTTTATTTAAATTTCTAACCTTCTGAGGACATTAAAACTCTGTAATAAATGAAGAAAGGAAAGTGTAGCTGTTCTCTCCCTCTACAGATGCTGTACGTTGGGATTATTTTCTTCTGTCCTGATTTGTTCATTCATGCTTTCGAGAAGCACAGGAAGTATAGAACTGCCTTCACTCCTCCCACCCCGAACACACACAAACGCTACCAAGAACTGAGATTAGTAAACCTGCATAGTTTCCATCAGTCTGTCTGTCTGTCTGTCTGTCTGTCTGTGTCTGTGTGTCTTACCTTGTCCCTGTCCTCCACCAGGTCCGCGAGCATATCGTCAGGGTCGAGAATCCCCCCGTCAGCGTACTCCACATGATGTGTACGCACCAGAAACTCCCCATCCTGTCGGGAACAATGGCTCGAGTTAGCAAAGCGTCTTAAGTTCCTGTCCCAGCAGCTGGCAGGAGGTGAAGGCGAGACTGCAGTGCATTATGGGAGAAGCGTGACGGTTTTATAAATCTAGTAGGCTGTTTATTTTAATATCACCAGTTTCATTTTTCTTCTCCTCATTCTGGAAAATTGTGGAAGATCTAACGTATCTATCCCTGTCCGTGACTGCACCGTCATCACTATAAATTTTGGCACCCCCTGGTATAGACCGTTTTTAAAGGATGCTATAAAAATTGTCCCACTCCAAACTTAGAAAATATTTCTTTTTTCTGTTTTTTCTTTTTTCTTAACAGTGATAGTCAACCATAAGAATTATTACAAATGAATTATAACTACTGTACGGTGCATTGATGTAATGCAATTTATAATCTATTCTATTGGCACCCTTGTTTTTTTTGTTTTTTGTTTTTTGTTTAATAAGTTCTTTAAAAAATGTAACAAATCTAATTTTATTAGACATTATGAAATGTATATTAAATTAAAACAGCTTAAAATTATTGGCACCTCAACATTTATTTTATTATAACAAAATTGTAGATTTTATATTTTATTCTTTCCTATTAGCACTTTGCCTCTTCCTTCACAAACAGTTGTGTAAGTACATACTGTACTGTATGGCTGTATGTAAGTGACAAAAAGAAAAAGAACAATAATTAGCGGGGAAAAATTACAGAGAATAAATTTTCAGGTAAATTAAAAAAAGAAGAAAATGGAAACATTAAAAAAATTATATATACTTTTTATTTGTGAGAATTGCTGGTAAATTTCTGTTCGATTGTTTTTTTAGTTACCTTTTGATTATTTTTAAATAATACATTTACTTTAATTAAACCTTCAATTACTTTCCTGGCGCCCCCCCCCCTCACCACCCCGCCCCCACCCCATCTTCAACTGCAGTGCCAATACTTTTGGAGCTGACGTTCTGCCGTCTACGAACTAATACACCAGGGGAAACAATAGAAACGCCAAACTGGTTTGCTTTCACGGAGGGCGTGTGTTTTCCTGTGAGAGCCAGAACGTGCTGAAAAGGCGCTAAAACTTTCAGAGCACAAAGAGGTTTAGAGATCCACACCAGTCGGCCAGATGTCACGGGACAAAGGAATGTTTTATGTATTAAATCAACCAGGAAGTTACGTCTTTGCATCTGCATAAAAGAAACAAACAGATGTGAGGAGCAGGCCGTATTTCACTCACTCGTGTCTGAGAAACACGGAGCGTAGCTAAACCCTGCCCCGCGTGCCGCTCCTGTTTTGGACGTGACATCATCTGATGACTCGCGCTTTCCATTCACACATTTTGTGTAAAAACAATCACCTGATCACAGCGGGTCTGAGTGTTACAACTACATCCTCAGACGACCGTAGGGCAGTGGTACAGTAGGTCAGAGGGAAAAGGCACTGAGTTACTGATCGGAAGGTTGACGGTTCGAGCCCCAGCTCCACCAGGATGCCATTATTGGACCCTTGAGCGAGGCCATTAACCCGATCTGTTCCAGACCACAGTTACGTTGGGATATGCGAGGAAAGAATGTCACTGTGCAGCAATGTACATGTAACTTCAAAAAACATCATTATATAGTTTCATCAGATCACTGAGCTATTATTTATTTAACAAAGTTGATGCTAAAGGGAAAAAAAAAACATGGAGGCAATACCCCCTTACTGCTTTCACAGGATTTAATAGGGCAAGCTGCAGACGGGTGCTGCTAATCATCAGCCCTTGATTAACTGATCATCAGCAGGTGTGAAGACCTCTATAAAATCACAGGTTTTGGCTGATTGCCGTTCCGGAGCATTCGGGTAAGTGTTAACACGAAGCCAAGAGGGAACGACACAAGCAATGCGCTTAGAGAAGAAATTGTTGCTGCACATCAATGTGGAAAGGGTTATGAAACCATTCACTAATAACTTAGAGTTCAACGTGTTCAGTGGAAAGCATTCAAAACAGGAATGGACGTCCCACCACTTTGACCTCAAGGTCAGACCGCGCAATGCTCAAAGAAATACGAAAAAAAAAAAACAAGAGCTACATCTCAGACCTTAGAGGCGTCACTGAGCATGTTGAACAGAACAATTAGACGTCCATGGAAGACGCACAATTAGAAGACTGAACGTGTACGTGTTTTTTGGAAGGGTTGGCAGGACAGAGCCTTTTCAGTCCAAAAAGAAAATGGAAGCGCGAAACTGCATCTTAACAAACCACAAGGACTCTGGAACAATGTCCCAGGACAGATGAACTCCAAAGTGGAGTTGTTTGGCCTTAATGCCCAGCACCATGTTTGATGAAAACCAAACAGCATTTCAGCAGGAACACCTCAGCTCATGCCCGCGGTCAAGCACGGCAGTGGAGGGGTGATGATTTTGGGCTTGGTTTTTTCGCAGCCTCAGGACCTGGGCACCTTGCATTCATTGTTGGAATAAGTAAAAAAAAAAAAAAAAAGTGAACTCTGCCAAGATATAGTTGGTAAAGTAGATAAACTTAAGTAAGTTCTGTTTTGTATATTTGTAATATTAGCGGAGTAACTAAGTTGATTTGACTGGATACAATTTGAAAATAATTACATTGAAAAGGTTCTTTAGAGGTAAATCTGAAGCCAACTGTCCGATAGGTAAAACCAGGACCAAAATGGCTCATGCAACAGGACAATGATCTGAAGCACATCAGTAAATCTACATAAGAATGGAAAATGGTTTCCACTCAATGTTTTGGAATCATCTAGTCAAAGTCCAGACCTCAACCCAACTGAAATGCTGTAATGGAACATTAACACAGCTGTGCTCAATGAACTGAAGCAATGTTGTAAAGAAGAATGGACCAAAATGATGTGAGACTGAAAAAGCCACCATTTGGTCAAGTTGTTGCTGTTAAAGGTTGGTTGTCTGAGGTTGTATTTGTCTAATTCCAAGATCTTCTACTATCAGGTTATTTTTATTACACACACAAAAAAGAGGGGGGCACTAACTTTTACACATTATTGTAAATCTGCTGTGCTGATGAAGATCCTCCAACAATATAAAGAGTTTAATGACTATCATGAAATGTTTTCTTTTTTCATTAATTAGCATGGTTATTTTAGGTTTAGCCATCAGCACTAGCACATTTGCGGTGGTATAAATTATGCCAACTGTAGAGTTCAGCAAATTTCTGTTGCTACTGTACATTCCCTTTGTCAGTAGGAAAACAGTTCAGTATATTTTATTAATAGCAGCTCTTTTATTGTTTTGTTTTTTTTTTAAAACAATGAGACAAACGTTCTGCCATCTGCCGCTTTCTGTTGGCTCACGAGTATTAGCATTAGAAATGCACCTACTGAGTCTGTGAACAGAAGTGCCACCGCTACTAGCAGGAAGAAAGAAAATACCACATTTTACCCCAGAACCGCAAGCGTACGTTGGTGGAAGTGACGTTCACAAGATAGCACTTCATGAATTTTTGTAGATAAAATTGAAGCAAAGCAAAGCGATTCACGCTGTGCCCAGACTGCTACTGCTACCGCTAGATTCACCTGTATCAATGTAGCAAGGACTCAAAATCCGTAAACGCTGCAAAACACCTCTGTGGAGATAAGGAAGGGTGTCAATTCACATCACTGATTTTCATGCTAATGTGAAGTGAATGCAAATGTTGTGTCACCTGAGGCTACACGCTACCAAAACTCAGAACGAGGCTATGCAAACAAATAGTTGTTCACTAGAACTGGACCAGCTTTCACAGCTAAATGCAGGTTTACCTGAAACTTTTCAACATAAAAAACCTGAATAACAAAGAAAATGGTTCTCTAAGAAAAAATCGTCAGGAACAACACAACTCGGAATAGTCGCGCAGTCTGAAAGGCAGAAATGCAATAAAACAAGACCGACTTGTGGAACCACTTCATCACCTCAAAGATAATGTTTTTAAACAAATTCTTATTGGTTTAGACGGTTCAGGGTTCAGAACATTACAGTGGACACGCCCTGATCTCACACCGGACAAGGTGTAGCTATTATGCCATAGGTGTAGGTGTAAATAATACTATGTACAGTCATGTGATGCTGACCTTTTAGTCAGTACACAAGCAGTGTGTGTAAGTGTGAAAAAGGTGTTAGTATGCTAATCAGTTTCAGGTAGCACTCCAGCATGCAAATCGGAGTTGAAATGATCAATTCAAATTGTAATTAATATGTTTATAATGAAATATATATTTTATACGTTGTATGTTGATGCATGAAGTAATATTCAGAAAATTGTTGTTAGTAAGTAATGTTCTTAACTAATTAATTACTTTTAAACAATTTACACAGTATTTAGTATATCAGTAAGCAAAGTGATATTCAAATTACAGTTGGTATGTTACTGAGTAAAGTTTAAGTTAGATTTAATTAGTTAATGGTCATTTATAAGTTGAAATGAATGTAATATTAAGTTAGTATGTTTGTAAAATATGATTTAGCTTGTGGGAAAATAAGTTATCGATAGGTTAACAGTAAAACATGTAGAGTAAACTGTAATTGCTCTATTAGTAAATAAAGTTATATTTAAATTATAGCACTACAAATATATTTGATAAATTAACAGTTTGTATGGTTTGTGCAGCCACATTATATTTCTAAAGTTGAAGTATAACTGATTAAAGTTTTATTTTCATGAAAATGGACATAGTCAGTGAACCTATATTTAAATTGTAGATGTATTTTTTTCTTTAGTTTCAGTTAGCATATTAATAAAGTAATTTATATTTGCTAATTTATAGTTACAAAAGAATAATGGGAATAGGTTCTATGATTCTAAGCTATATGTATTAGGTTATAACTATTGAATTAAAAAATGTTTTCATTAGAAGATTTTTGTTATTATATTAGTTAATGATGCATTTCATACAGTAAAAAACTGAATTTGTTGTGCTTAGCAAGTTGTAGCTAATAAGTTAGAGAGAAAAGTTGTATTCAGGAAGTTATGCTTAGTATGTTAAT
>JAAGKR010004594.1:5491-38044 GCA_011419295.1 Clarias macrocephalus
TGTGTCACCGTCAGCACCCAGCATCAATATTCCCCCCGTGCAGATTTATTAGACATTGTTGGGCAAGGGAAAAGGGCTCTTTTATGTACAAAAGTCACATTGATGTAATGGCTAATTCAGCTCGGCTGCCAAAACAATCACAAAGCGCTGCTGTGCTGTTTCAGGCGAGACTCAACGCCTGATCGTCTGCATACGCTTGCTCCTCTGGGTAGTGCGCTGCTGTAAGGACTGTAAATGCTGCAGTTTGAGCCGTAACGTAAGAATGTAAACCAGAAAAAGCTAATTAGAGTCACATCATGTGAGCATTCGGTCCTGCTACTGAAAATCTTCTGTAAACTATTGCATCATTGACATACATGTATTATTAAAATTATTCAATTTTATATAGTCAAAAGTTAACAAAACTCACATTTCCTTTCCTGATGATACAATTTTTAGCTTTAATACTAAATTTTAGCTTTTTAAATAAATATGCAGTTTGAAACATTTTGACCTAAAAGTTTGCAACATATAAAAAGGAGTTTATGCAAATAGAATTTAGCAATGTAAATTTTGCAACGTAAGCACCTGCGCTTTTCTAGGCCTGATAATCCCAACTCAGATGTCAATTAATTCCGCAAATGAATACAACTGATGATCAGCCGTATTGACTGATGATTATTAAATTTGCACAAACCAAAGCTTAGGCTTTCTTTAAGCATGTGACGGACCATACCTATTTTTTAGAGCGTACTCTTTGGAACGGGATTTACCTTTTCCGAAAATATAGTGTTAACACAAAACTAGGGAATCTCTCTTTATTTATTTATTTATTTTTTTTTACAGTTGGACGTGTTAATTGATTTTATATATCCTATAACAATAACAAAATATAACAAAGTCTGCCACTAATAATGGACTCAGCTGCACGCACCCAGTCCTGTAGGCACTATTCGCACTACTGAAATTGATGCATACATTAACAGGATGATGCAGGCATTGAGTCCGTCTCATCAAACTGAGAGCCTCCCCTCTTTCATTAGTCATCATGGTCTCCTGAATAACTGACACATTTAAACACATCCGAGCATGTTCTGGGCAAATTAAAACACTTCTAATTAATGCTATGCAAAACACAGCCCTAAGTTGATTACCTGATTTATCTTTGTTCTACTTTAGAAGGACGGAGTCGGCCCAGCAATTCATCTTCCGCTCACATGCTTAAGATTCAGGGTGTGTTTAAATGATTTATTTAAAAAAAAAAAAAAAAAAAAAAAACTTAAGTGAATAAATCACCTCAGAGCTAATTTCCCTAATGATATTAGAAATGAGTAACTGTACAAATTGTGCAAAATATGAGCCTTTATTAACCTGTGGCACCTTTCATTTTGCGAGGTCAAGATGTCCATCCGGTTTCATTTTTGCGAAAACAAAAACATGATTAAAACAACTGACATTTGACATGTTTCCACAAATATATCATGTTGCCTACCGTGGCCTTACAAACTCTGTAAAAACTGTGATGTGGTTATAAATAAAATAAACCACTGGTTTTGCTTCATTTAGGACCAAATGTTGAAGCTGTCCAAGTACAAATATGCTACAGTTAATTCAATTGGCACAGAGTTTATAACTTTATCTTAAATAGATGACATTAATATCCATTTTGGGTGTTAAGTCTCATGAGCTCAAGGGAAATAAATGGCTTTACTTTAATATTAAGAGATAAACATAATTTCCTCAGCTAGGGCCAACATTCAGTCACCTGACCATGAGCGAGCAGCCGACATGCACTAAAACGTTCTGCATCTGCACGCGCATAGAGAGCATAAATAATTCAGAATTAATCCCTGCAGAGAGAAGGATGATGGGAATCGTAAATTATCCGTGCACAATGCCTTAGCGTGGGCACTCTGTGAACCCGTGCTAACTAGTCTGCTTCCTCATTACACACTAGACACAAGCCTCTTAACCTCTGAATATTAATTTGGAGGCAGCTGCACAAAATAGGTACAGGAGTGAAAATGTTGGTAGGATTGGAGGGCATATATGTGTGTGTATCTGGCTAGAGCTGTAAATTGCTTTGCAAAAGGTTCTGTAAAAAAAAAAAAAAAAAAAAAAACATATGTAGACACGATATGTAGACACATAGCATGCAACCCGAAATTTTACAAACCCTAAATGTTACAAATGTTATTTTCTATTTAAAAAAATCTACTCATCCAATTTTATTGTGTAAAAAGGTGTTGTAAAGTGAATCCGGATATAACAAGCAGCAGTTATACATGACAGGATGAAAAGAAAACTCATAAATGTACAGAAGTTCATAAATGATTGTGGCATATATGGGTCCCACGATTGCACTAAGATCTTCATCCCTTAAAAGGAAAGTCAGCACTACGTCTACTGATCAAGTAGATAGAACTTGGGCACGAATATGAAACGAGATCTTGTCCAGGAATAATTTTGAAAGAAAGCCAAAAGAAAGTGTGGACTCCTAGGATTTCATGTTTCATATAAATCTGGTGGATAATCTTTCAAAGGTAAAGGAAGACAGTTTAGTCTTTACCTAATAGATCTCCTGTTAATAAGGCAGAAACAATAAAACTAGTTATTACCAGAGACTTATATTACACATGAAGGAATTGGTTCCACATGTTATAACAGTAAATATGTCTGACTATACAGTGAGGTGAATGTGTTCACATACTTTTATTTATCTTATTTAATAGACTTCTAAAGTATATACACACACTTCAATTTTACACATAATATGTAATTTGAATTTGTACCAATAAATTTGTACCAATAAATATGAACAAAAAGTCTTTCTTCACAAGCATGAATGAAAATAGAGAACACATATTCAGACAGCACAAATAACCAAAGTGAGAACTTTGTTGCGAAGCTGTTGCTAGCAATTAGAGTGTTTTGTCATTTATGGTAAGAAGTAATTAGTTTTTTTAACCCAAGGTTACGACGGTCCCTCTGATAGACTTGCAATTTAAAATCTCCAAGAAATTCAATAGCACGCACATCATGATGCATGTCCCTTTGCCCTCTTTTTAATAATGAGGTATACTGCCTACGTGTTTGGGGTCATGGTCTGGAAAAACCATCTTCTTGCCCTCTGCAGTTTCATATTCCCCTCTAGTTAGTCTCAATCTATTTATATTTCCTTTAATAGCATGTTTTGCTCCCAAACGGTGATGAGACTTTTGAAAAAGGCTATAAGTCTGTTAATGATAAGAGATGCTTTTGTTTATTTAAACTGCACATCATTGTCAAACACCACTTGCACATTACAGCAATGTACATGGAAGCTATTGCTACATCCCTGGTGCAGTCCTGACCACTATCCTAGTCATTTCTACATGTATGAGACATTAAAGGAGTTCCTGGGAGGCCAACATTACAGATGAGCAGCAGGCAGTCCGATCATGGAAAGCTTTCTCCCTTGATGGTATCCAAGTACTGGCGAAACCCTGAGAAAAGCATTAGTGTATTAGGGGGTTAAATAGAGAAATCCCAGTTTCTGTCTGGGTTTGAGGTGAAGGTCCCTTGCATTTATCTATATACATATATGGTACTTTACATGTGGATCCCTTAGTACCAACTGAGCACAGTTAAATGCCACATCTTATCTGAGTATTGTTGCTGATGTCCATTTCTTAATGACCTCAGGATGTGCCACATGTCACAAAGTTAGATTGATCTCAAACTAGTTTCTTGACCTTGACAATGAGTTCACTGTACTCAAATGGCCTTCACAGTCATCAACTCTCAATCTAGTAGCGCACCTTTGGGATGTGGTGGAATGGAAAATCCGCATCATGGAAAACTGACAAATCTGCAGCTATCATTTGCATGCTTTCATATCATTATGGACCAACATTTCCAAGAAATGCGATCCAACCCAGTACTGGCAAGGTTATATAAGTTTCATATTTTAGACAAAGCACAACATTTAGTGGCCCCATTTTTGAATGCTATACATATATACATATTTTTACAAGCCAGTCCATACTGTCACGTGATCAGTATAGTGTGCATACGTTATGTTATATACTTAACAAAGATCAATGTGGTAAAGTTAGTTTCTAGTGCACCCTTCTCTTTAACTTTAAAAGCAATACACAGTTCCCCCCCCCCTCTTGCTACTATCACTAGCCCTGGTTTGGTGCATTTGGGAGCCTTGATACACTTGCCGTAATATACATTACATAAATATAATCATAATATGTAATATATTTGTTTTAAAATTAAGCAGAGCTGTAACATTTCAGCACTCCAAATACACAAAAAGAGACATCAGATGCACAAGCTGTGTGTGCGAAGCGGTTGGGTTTGCTGCGTCTGCTTTTTTTTTTTTTTTTTTTGTCCTCTTTGTCCTAAAGAGAATTTTCAGAACTGTTATGTTTATAAATGGTATAAATTCATGGGACCACAGGCATATGTGCAGTCAGATGACATTAAACTGTACATACATACTGTATACTATAACAAGGTGCTGCGTTCAGCTACTGAAGTGAAACCAAAACTGGTAGAGGCACTAATGATGATTCTTTAAACTGAAGTTTTTGTATTGTTTATATAAGGATCTTCAGCAATCACTGTAATAATAATAAAAAGGTTTTGTGAGCACATTTGTCTTGAAGTAATTTGATGCCACTACTTTCTATTTGACTCCAAAACCACAATCAAAGCATTAGTTTGCTATATATAATTAAAAGTCAACCAACATATTAGTGATATTAAAAAGCATACTTAAAATACCATATACACAACTGCACCCTGAATCATCCGCTTTGATAAAACTGTGAGAGGTGGAGTTATATATAGATATATATTATAGATTTATAGATTTATATTATAGGTTATAGTTTTTTGCAAAATAACACAAAATTCACACTATCTAACCTAAACAATTTTGGCTTAAAATTCTGGCATGTTTATTTTTTAAACACCCTTGTGGCTGAAAGAAAGCAAAATATTCTCCATCAGTTTACGATACTTCTTGCTCCATTTGAAAAGAATTTAAATAATTATAATTTCTCAAAACTGCAAAAGTGGAGTTATCTCATTTTGCTGTCATGCTGGAAGTATTTAAAAAAGAAAACCAGGAGTGACTGAAGACTTATCTCTTCTCTCTGCATATATTGGATTTGTATATCACCAATGTAAAGCTTGACTCATCTACACTGATTATCACACCATTGCTTTTAGCACACCATGAAGAATGCTCGCACAAAATACAAATCTCAGATATGAAGTGAGAAGAAAAATGAATCCTTGAGCTTAATGCAAATGTAGGTATGCTCTGTAAGTACAGCCAATAACATACCTAATGTGTGGATTCAGAAGTATGAAATAGCAACATACCGCCTACCTAAAAATTCAGAGGAAAAATGGCAGCCTATATCAAAGCTCTATTAGATGAGACCTGAAGAAGCAATCCTGCTAGAAAGAGACATGAATACTTAACAGATCCCTGATAAAAAGCCTCAGGCAGCATGCGCCGAGTGGTATTTGGAAGGAAAAAATATCCGATTTGGAAGCTAGTTTGAAATATACATATCAAAGACACACACAGACCCTGAGATTCCTTTCTCATGTACATCATATCTCCATATTTTATCCCAAAGACAGGCACCACCAGTCCATTCCCCAAAAGACGTTGCCTGTTGCAGAGTGGGGGGTAAAGACGAACGATCTGCTTAATATGCACTCTTCTTTTATAATCCAGAAGTTCTATTAGGAGATTAGGAGCAGGGAAAACTGGAGGTAAGACAGAAAGCAGGGCTGCGTGTGCCAGATGGGACAATGCTGTCTTCAGTCAATGCCACGTTCGTACAAGGAGAGAGGACATGAAAGTGCCGCAGCACATCTGCTTGTAAGATGAAACTGTAATACGCGTTCTGGGGTAAACGTGAGTGGCTTGGTTAAAAACCAACATTGTCAAGCACATGGAGTGATATTTAAAATGTTGAAATAAAGATCGATGCTCTACGTTGACACAATAATTACTGTGAAGAGATGCATCATGCGTTCTAATATTACCTTCTTAAAGTTCTCTAAAACTTGCCTCTGCCTTCTAATACTGTATGCTGGAGACCAAATATGAAGTGCACCGCATTACCCACACCTATATTTGCCTATCAAATATGTAATAGCAATGTTTCACCTTCTGAATTTCGGCAGGAGCAAAAGGATTTGTCAAGGGAGCAGGCAACCGGCTTTATTGCTCTGAATTTCATCACAATAAAAGCTTATGGGAGAGGTAGAATAATCGTCGCACCATATAAACGCCTCTCTGTAGATTACATGCTTCTTGCCTAGCTAATCCTGATAATTGATGAACTCCGATGCCGATGATTTCCATCATATTATTTGTAATTCGTTTATTAATTAAGAGAAGACTTATTTTGGGACATGAACCAAGTAAACGTGATTACGTGCTCAGTGGGTGAGAGAAAAGGGGGCTTCTCTATGAATCCTCTCAACACTCCTTACGTGAGTAGGGGTTCTGAAAGTGAATTGGGATGCACTCGTAACAATGCTAAAAATACAGAGAGACACACTTGATTGGATGAGAATGTGAACGGTTTCGGATTGGTAAATTAAATAACATGACAATTAAGCTATGAATTATTATCCTCCTTGCTGGAGAACGTGATAGAAGCTGGATTTAGTTCATCACTTACTTCCATGAACGTAAAAGTATAGTGGGTGTTTTAGGCCTAGAGGAACCACGTGTATTGAAATGTTTATACACATTTAGAAGGAGATGTTTTCCCAATCTACAGCTGTCCAGTTTCTGTATGGTTGTGCCCATTTTTCTTGTTTTTTTGATGTAGGTTTTGATAGGATGCGCATTCTGTGGTGCGTTTATTCTCACCATAGTTGCACACTTGTTTTTTTTTATTTATTTATTTTTTTATTTGTTCTTCACATCAGTGTACATAGCCTAGAGACTGTGGTATGTGAAAATCTCAAGAGATCAACAGCTTCTAAAATGCTCAAACCAGCTCATCTGGCACCAACAAACATATCACAGGCAAAATCATTGAGCTCACATGCTGCCCTGATCTGAAGTTCTTGACCTGTATCCTTATAAGAGAATATCCTTACAAAGAAAAATCAATTACATACAAAATGCCTAGAATGCAAGTACATGGAATTCATATTTATATTAACCTTGTTAGATCATGGAAAGTTGCAACCTCTATCCCCTTTAGGGTTATAAGGGGCAAGGGATTAATGGCTCAGGGCAAAGGGTGGCAGACACCCTGGATAGGGTGCCAACCCATTGAAGAGCACAAGCACATATAGTCGCACACTCGATCATAAACTACTGGCACTTTGGAATGATCAGTTAGCCTACACTGCATTTCTGCATGTACCTCGCAGAAGCCCACCAACACTGAAGGGGCGAGATACAAACCCCAAGCCTGGAGTTGTGTGGCAACAGTATTAAACACTACGGTACTGTGAGTGGGGACATGAACACAAATAAATATGTTCAACACATAATCTGTGTTCTCACACTACCCATAATATCCCCTGTGTTTTATTAATTTCATAGTAAGCTTTTAAAAGAGTTAATTAAGAACTTAAACAGACAATGATTAACCATTATAATGAATATGCTGTACAGTATACTGTATGTATTCTAAATATTAGTCAAGTCTCTTTTATGACAACAAAGTATTGCTGAATTCTACAGTCGAAGTGATCAGAAGGTTATATTTCCATAACAACAGCCCTGATAGTATTACCTGCTGTAATTCACATCACAGGATTATATCACAGTATGCGCCAAAATATACAGTACTGAAATGAATAGACGAGCAATATTTCTGTACCTTGTTGTCATCTGTGAGTTCATTAATCCTGAAAGAAACCTACAGTATGTAATATTAGTGTGTCGATTTACCACGGTATGTGTAAAGTAAGTTTTTTTGAAGTGTGCGTGCACCGCCTCGCTGTAGACAGTGTTCATATCGTTCATGCAGATGCTCATACATTTCCCAGAACAAAGGTTGCTGCAGACTCTTGCAAAGGGAGACAATTTGCTGGTGTAATGCAGGCACAGTTCTTGCTGGATCTTCCTCTCCTTTAACATTCCCTAAAAGTAAGAATTAGGTGGTGTACGATCGGGGGAATGAGACGGGTATGGAAAGGAATTGTCCTGCCACCTTTTTTAAAGTCGGACCCCATTCACAACCACTTCCGTATGAGCGAAATACTCAACTATGAACACTTTTTCCGACCCATTTCCAAGTGCCCAACACAAAATCCTGGAAACACGTATGTCCTATTGTATGTCCTGTTGACAAACCGTGATGCGCAAATTTCAGTACTGCATTTTTTGGCACATACCACATAACTCCCCTGGTCATCCATACAACATGTATATATATATATATATATATTTGCATTTGATTTAGTTCAGCGTTTCATATAAATCTTGATTAAGACAACGTCTGAATCTGTAATTACAGCTCGTTGGGTCTGCACTGAACAGTGTTCTACCAGGAGGGCCAAGTGGCTCTAACAAGCGTCATTACAGCGTCTGGGCGAGATTCTGGAGGCAGCTGGAACTCACATGTGACCCCCAACCACTCTGTGGACTTAACTTTGGTCACCATGATCAAAGACTGTGGACCAGCAGCTGGGACTGGCAATTCAAACACGGTGATTCAACAAATAGGTCTGGCTAGTGTGTGTGTGTGTGTGTGTGTGTGTGTGTGTGTGTGTGTGTGTGTGTGTGAGAGAGAGAGAGAGAGAGAGAGAGAGAGAGAGAGTAAGTAGACATGCAGGCTAGGCAAACCAAACCAAGAATAACCCATTATAGTCATAAGTTAAAAAAGATTCGACTCGACATTGTATAAAGTGCTTTTGTCTTGGTGGCAAGGGTGGATTTGAAATTGCTTTTTTGTTTCGCCTGATGTGGTTTGCTGTTTTAAGAAATGTTTAAATATTTTATGGCAAGTTAAATGCAAAAACGGAAAGCTTTTTTGTCTTTGGTGCCGACCTAAAGATCTGTACACAAAGAAACATATGTCTATACCTCATAGAAAGCTACGTATAGTGTAACCAAAGTATAATTGTATATCTTTTCTTGGCCAGTGTACGGGAGTCGTGAGGGGAAGTGGTCAGGGGAAATGCTTAGATGTGGTAACGCTGAGGTCAGAGCGAGACATCAGTGCAGCAAAGAATTTCATCCCCCTCTGTAGTTCCCTTTGCTTTGACACTGCGCTGTTGTCTGAACCTATGTTGAAAAGACAGAAAGAGACCTTTTTTTTTTTTTTTTTTTTTTTTTAAAGAGATACTTTTGAACTACTGAGAAGCTGTTAAATCTTCTGTTTGGTTTGCTTTACCCTGATAGATAGTCCTCAAGCCTGCCTATTTGCCCTTACTTCTTTTTTGTTCTTCAGAGCACCCGTGAAAAAGCGAAAGGTCTTGGCCGCATATAAACTAATTTCAAATGTCATGTCTTGTATGGCTTAAATGAAAGGAAACCTCTTGCTCGTTTGCCAGAGCCCGACTCAATGAATTTGTCAAAAAATTTTATGATAATTCATTCAATTATTCCTCAGACATTTAAATGATGGCGAAGGCATTGGGGTTAGACGAGAGGCAGAGGGAAGCAGACAGCTCTTCTAATAATCCCACTCCTGATATTAGAGTGCCTCCAGAGGGCTTTTAAAAGCTCTATATCTTAGTGAAGACTGCTAAAAGCTCGCTCCCGCACATATAATGTGGCAACACGCTCCTCCTCCTCCTAACCAAGGATATGTTTACACACTTAGCTAACATATCCTCATATCTAGCACTAAGTGTGTGAGAGTTTGGTTACATTTTCTATGTGCATACATACCGGATCTATTCATAAAGCACTATGAATGCGTTTAAACCAGCACATAATGAACAGAACATATTACATAGCCTGGTATAAGCTTGCACAAATCCTCATAAGGAGTTATATTTACATGTACTTACACTGCATAAAGGGTATGCCTGTATAATGGAAGGATACATAGCAGATTATAGTGTCTGAGCATATGGATGCTCTGTACACAGTTGTAATATGCTATGTTATGCATATAATATTTTTTTATTTATTTGGTGCCTGGATTATAATTCTGCACCAAATCAAATTGCTTGCATAATGCAATGTTTCATTTGACATTATGAAGACATTATAAATCATTTACTGATGCTTTAATGCAATTGGAAATTAAACACACGTGTTTTAGAGATTATTGACCATACAAATACAGGATTTGTTAAAAAACCACAAAATGTAAAAAAAAAATTATGCGTCCAGTAAGCACAGTGTTTCAGTGCTTGACCCATTTAGTTGGAATGCCTATAAGATCGGCTCTCTGTTTTTCTCCGCCCTCTGACCTTTGCCCTCTCACCAGTTTGGCGCTTGGAGTTGGTGGATGTCCAGGATGCTGAGCTCCATTTAGATCCAGTGCAGAGGCTCCTGTGCCACGGCTTAGCTCCCCCTCTAGTGTTCACACGTCTACATTCCTTACAGCCACACGCACAGATGCAGCCCTTTGGTGTTCAGCTCAGCCCAGAGCTACAGATTTCCTAGCTCTGCTTGCATTTACATTGAACATGCTTCCAAGCACCGACGCCTGCTCCGCTTGAAGCTGAAACACGTTTTTTTAAACTTGATAAATAGCAGATGCTGCATTTGCCATTCTTTCTTTCCCATTTTTTTTCTTTTTTTTCCACATGCTCTATCATGTTTTTTGAACGTCTCTTGCTGTGCTGGTTATTTCAGATACCAAAGCTTGAAAATATATATAAAAAAAAGCCTAGAAAAAGATAAAGGAAAGTGTGTTTGTATATGTATCAGCATTCGCTGCATGTCAGATCACAGCAATAAAAATAAGTCGGAAGACTAAAAGAAAAGAAAATCATACAAAAATATACAGTCTGTCTCCTAGCAGGCATTGCTACACCAGCTGGGGTGTCAGCTTACTTCCCCTGTCCCTTCTCACCGGCTGCTGTGGTGGAGAGCTTTACAGTGACACACACAAGCTAGCCTGCGGGGTTGCTAATTACGCTTTCACTCTCCAAATTAACCAACTTTCACTGGGACCCAGCCTTCATCTGATGCACTCGAGGAGGGGGGTGCCAGGGTGGGGGTGACAGAGAGAGAGAGAGAGAGAGAGAGAGAGAGAGAGAGAGAGAGAGAGAGTGAAAGAGAGAGAGAGAGGGAGAGACTAGAAAATAGAAACAAACCAATAATCTTGTACTTTGCTTCTTGAAGGCAAAAGCCCCAGCGCCTCTAATGTAGACAAGTCATTTTGTACAAACCGCAAGCGCCCATGGGGGACAGGGGAGCACATTGCAGGCCGACTCATTTCAAAGATCTTTTGCAATCGGCAGCACAATGGAGGCCCTCATTTTATGCTGCTACATCATAAAAGTGGTCCTTTTGTTACATTTCCATCCTTAAAAGGGCCTTAATCCCTTTCTTTTCAGGCAAGTCTATGGCAAATTCCACAGGGACATCCCATTCGCTGCGAGGGCTGGAGTGACCCACTCAGAAAGCAGCATGCGAGGCTTTGAGCTTTTCTTCTGCTGCCACTCTCCCGAGAACATTAAATCGTACTTTTCATTCCCCTCACTGTAGGGGGACGCCCCTTAATGATGACAGAGAAAGAGAAATTCCTCCACTCGGGTCCTATGATACCATTCTGCTGTCAAGCGGGCGTCTCGGCGGACAGAGAATCAAACATGGCTTCCTGCGGGTGGAGCGGCGCTGAAGGTCACGCCACAACCCGAAGGAGCAGGGGGAGAGGCAGCACTTCAGAGGAGCTGCCAGCTTTCCCACACCAAATTAAGTCATCTGTGAAGACGCACAGCTCCTCGGCTTTTTCATGAGTGTTAAGGGTTTGTTTGTCCCTTAATTGTTTCTGCTTAGCACAAGGGGGAATTTCATTTTCTTCTGCGCTCAATATTTTAGAATCACCGCATACAACAGCAACAGGGCCACAAGCCCGGCCTCGGTGAATCTCATTAGCCTGCTGCACTCTGACTCGTATCATATTGCTTGTTAATATTTTAATACTTCTCTTTTCTTTACAAACAGATTCGGTACAAAAGATTCTTGCTGCCGTAGTTTGGCTTCCGGAGCATTTCTGTAGCTGATTAGTCAGTTCCAAAGTGAGACGTGCAGCTCCCGTCTGATCGCTCAGTGCCGAGCGGTTCGGTAAGAACGTTCTACTGATATAAAACACATGTCAATCAAGACTTGTTCAAGTTGCCAACCAACTGTGCTTCCCAAGATTCTTAAATGCTATAATGAATTGTCAAATAATTCCAGCACATGTGTCTTTCTCTGTACAACATGTAACACTAATGATAAATGTCAGAATAATAGTGAACACAGGTCCCACATCCCAAAGCTTCTTATACTTCCTCTAGAAGCAAATTTCATTGCTGTCAGCTCTCATTTCATGACTGGCATCCTGGTCCATACTGCACAACCCTAAGCACATGCACGCTTATACACATTGCTAATTGTACGTCTATAACAAGAAATTTTAACCATTACAGGATTGAAATTGGTTTGTAGATGAAAATAGTAAACATGAGCACATTATGTATTCAGGGCATGGGACCCCCAGACGCTGGAGGCGTAATGCAGTGGGATTTGACCAGGTGAAAAAGTCAGACAATGTTCCTGCAGCTAGTTGAACAGGGAGCTCAAGACAGTGTGAGCTTAGGGAGCATTTTTGCAACAAGCCTCACTCCTTTGTAATGTTTTTTTTCCCCCGTCTCTGTCTCCTATGAGTTAGCGAGCAAGACTGAAGGAAAAGTGTTACAGTGCATTGTGCTCACCAGAATGCAATTTCCACATCCTTATTTTGTGATCCCAGCTACCCTGGAAAGCACAGCCACATGAGAGCCTTACAATATGCTTGCATTAAAAGCGTCCTTGTTTGTCATGGTTTGCAAGTACACTAAGGACTCAGCGACCTTGGACTGAACTTTTTTTTTTTCCTCTCTTTTTTTTTTTCCGTCTGCGGCGATGCTGAAAATACAGCCAAGACTCCAGCATCGGGCTTATCATATCAGCACCGACACTCAAGTTTATTAAAGGTTAATGAATCATTGATCATAGTTCCACTTTAATTCCAACATCCTTGTGCTGATGATGTTGCTTCATCACAATGGTCACAGTGTTGCACTGACACATGACCACAATGAGCCATTATGCTTGAGATGACCACATCATTTGGCAGGGGAGAGAGAGAGAGAGAGAGAGAGAGAGAGAGAGAGAGAGAGAGAGAGAGAACAGGGTTTTTAATTCACACCCACATGCTGGTGCTAGTGGCCTGCCTCTTCACCCGCCATCACCTCTAGAACTTAAGTGGCCATGTCGATCAGTGACAAATGTGATGGATGAGGTGTTGAAACACAAACACCATCCTGCAAATTCACGACACACCCCTTGTAGCTTCATACCAACTGCCAAAGTAGATTTAAAGAGGTCAAATCTTTTCTTTGTGCATGTTTGCCTCATGTCCAATTGTATGGTTTGCAACGGATGCCCAAAAAAAATATTTTGAGTCAACCTGCAGTTTCATTCAGGTCAAGCCACTTTGAAGTAGGCATATGTTCAACTACTTGTCCTTAGAGGCATTTTCAAACCTGATATTAGCAGAAGTCTTAGGTGTACTTAAGAGTTACCGTATGAATCTACTGGTATTATTTTAATAAGGCCCAGTTGTATTGGACCTCTGAGGGTGTCCTGTGGTGTCTAGATCCTTTGGGTGCTGTGGGTTCTGGGTGTGGCCTTCATGGATTGGGTTTGTTTGTCCGATGCATTCCAAGGGGCTTGATTGGTTTGAGATCTGAGAAATTTGGAAGCCAGTTGAACAACCTTCAGCCCTGTGTTTGCTAAGCCCCATGTGCAGAATGCTGTGCTGCACTGGGTGTTCTGGTACCTTTCTGTCGGGGCCCGGACTGACTTTTTAAGTGGATTGTGCTGCGTTGCCTTTTCTGTGGGATCAGACTGGGCTGGCTAGCCTTTGGTCAGTGCATGCATGGGTGAGCCCCTGATACGGTCACCAGTTTATTGGTTTTCAATGTTATTTACTACTCTTTTTGTATATTTATACAAAGTATTAGGTCAAAATATTTTATTGCTATGTGTATCTGCTATCTGCTGGTATTTTTGCCTGTCATTTGAATGAGGATACCTTAATGTATACATTTAAATAATTGAAATACCATGTGTAAATGGCTGCCTACTGTACTTAAACACACAAAAATACTCTCTTTGGTTAATCATTCCAGGTCTTCTTTCCTTAAAAAAAAAAAAAAAAAAAAAAGTTTGGATGCTATTGTGTTTACTCATATTAATGTTCACACTCTATTGTAAGTCAGATGCTCTATCGGGCTGCCACAGATGCCAGCTCATTTTCTATACCGTCTTCTTCATTTTATTTTCCTACAATTTATTAAGCAATTAAAATTCTCCTATTACACACCTTTTATACTGTCGCTTTTTTTTTTTTTACCAGGCAGAAATTATGACACCAAATTGTGCCGTAATTATCATAACATTACACTAATTCCCAAAGAAGTATTTAAATTATATGGTTGGTTGATTGCGTGATGAATTAAGGAACCGTTCATGAGTAATGCTGAGAAAGAGGCTCATACAATTCAAATATGGATTAGACCTTAAAACAGAGGAAGGGAAGAAGGCTGGCTTTGCACAATGAAGTGGGCTGTAAAGTAATAGTCTTTAAAGGCAGTGTTTCATTAAAAAGGCTTAAAAATGACACACAAACATTAGTGGCTATTATTTCAAATGACTAAACTAAGTGTCCTTTCCAATAATTGTACATTCCACTGAACTTGCAGTTAAAACGAGGACGATAATGTCCTCATCTCTACATCTGAGAGTGCCATCAACTCCATTTTGCTCTGATTGCTCTGATGTCCAAGTACTAATAGGGAGAAATTCATTCGGAAAAAAAGCAGAATATTTGCTCACTTTGCACTGAAGCGTCATTGTAGTAAAGATCTGATATAGGGAACGATTTATAGTCATATGTCCCAGTCTACTTTTTTTTTTTTTTTTAACTGCTGGAAATCTGAACACTTACATTCTCATAAGCACATTTGATATAATGGAAAACGAGAACAAGAACTTTGAATACTTGGCACTGTTCTTTAACAGAACAATATAAGCTCTGTCTTATATCACAGTCAAATAATTATAAGCAATAAATGTGCATTTATGGAATGGAAGTAACAAACATAGTCCAAATGTACACTACCAGTCAAAAGTTTGCACACACCTTCTAATTTCATGGGCTGTCCTGATCTGAATGCTGAAGACATCCAAAATATGCAACAATCTCCTTTGAGCACTTAATATTGAGATGTGACTGCTACTTATGCTCTGTAAGGCCCTCATAATGGCTCTAATCTGAGATGCTGTTAATTGGTGATTTCTTCTCAAGCAGCAGAGGTAAGTTTTGTTCTTGCTTTCCTGGGACGATCATTATGAGAGTCAGTTTCATCATGGGGCTTGAAGGGTTTTACAAAATGCACTTGACAATACTGTTTTTCTTCCAGAACAGCTGTATTAAAATAACATCCGATTATTGTTGTTGTTATTGTTGTTATTAATTACATAAAGCCATATGTGTTATTTAATATTTTTGAAAAAGAAAAAACATTATTGTTCTAGAATGTAGAAAATAATGTGCAGTTATTTTCTTGCTTGCAATATTAACTTGCTGTTATTATTGTGTAACAGTTGTATCCAAAGTTTTGACTGGTAGTGTATCCTTAATGTACAGTAGATCTCAATTTCCCAAAATGTAGGAAAGAAAAAAACATTACTAATATAACACAGGCTGATTAATGACTTGCTTTGCTCTCCATATCAGACTAGAAGATGTTTAAAGGTTAGTTCAATAAAACACGCACTAACGCGAGCACACACACATACACACACACGCACACATGCAAGCATTATTATTGTGTAACAGTTAGTCATGATGTATCAAATAATTACATCACCACTGACTTTTCAAAATTATTTAAAATAATTATTTCTGTCTATTTTTTTTGCAGCTGTTTTTTTGTTTTTTGTTTTGTTTTGTTTGTTTTTACTATTTTTTGTCAGTTGGTATTCACAATCCCCTTACTCCGGACTTCCACTAAATGACACGTTAGCGACCCGTGGTCAAACCTGATATTGACATATTCAGGTTATGTTATGTTGGCTGTGAGATATGCTGCTGGTTTAAACCCAGACAGATGAACATGGCATTGTTGACCAGAAGTAAATGATACTACTTTCTATTTTTGGTGAAAATTTTTGACTTTACTTTAATTGCAGTTATCCACTCTTTCAGACAAAGTAAGTGATTTTCTAAAAGTTAAAACAATATATAAGAAAGAGCAATCAGTGTTTTTTTTATGTTCCTTTTGATTTCTGTTATGCAGGGATGCCTAAATATAATTTGGACAGTTAACCAATATAATCCAGTAAAAACATGATACTTTGCGACTTATCATACTGTGAAACATTTTAAGTGTAACTATTACCTCTCATTGTAGAATTTGTTCATTGCATTAGCTAAAGTTAAAAAAAGAATTTTTCCCCCTAACACAACACCAAGAATAATATTTGTGTGTTAAAATTACTATGGTATTTCTGAGGAATCCGTAAGTATATTGTGTGTCTCTCCTCCATCTCATTCTATATCGAGCGTAATGGTTCCAAAAACACGGCAGGGAGAAAGTCCAGCCACACAATGCTCAGTGGGCCTTCGTATTCACTTACACCCCCTATTGCTTATAGAACTGAACAGCGCTTTGATCCTCAAATCTAATTGTTTAATGTTGCACAAACCAATTCCAAGCCTGATTGACTGCCTGGTCAAATAACTTCAAACAAGGCCTCAGCTTGTGGGGGGAAATAAGGGCGCACACATACGTTACCAGTTACGAATGCACTAGGATCCATACTGAAACTTTTCATCTTTGATCACATGACTTCTGTAAATTCGTCCAATTAAGATATCGCATTAGAATATTGAAGAGACAAATTTAGTGACGAAATGGATACATCATTAAGAAACAGAGCACACGTCTGAAAGCGGCTATTAGTATCAGTAGTGAGCACTTACAAAGCCAATGTCTTAATAAAACCCTTAAAAAAAATCTACTTGCATTACATTCTGAAGTACAGCTGAGCAAATTGAACACATGGAGGGTGTTTACGTGGCTGTGTTCCTGCAAACAGTGGCAGCACAAAAACAACCGGCGTGTCTCATTGTGCGCGTGTGGGTGAAGGGGCTTTTTCGCACCATTGTCCGGCGTGTCAGGCGAAATGAGAGAGGGCCGTTAAGAGGCGCAGAGATGCAGTGGCACACCTGCTGGGCTGGCCCAAGCACAGCCGCCATTAAAGGCCGCTGCTCGCTGCCGGGCCCCCTTTGTTGTCAGTGAGCTGTTGGTGGCGACATGTTTGAAGTGTCACAAGTGTCACAGTCTTTATTAGATGCAGCACGACGCTGGCAAACGAGTGCCAGGGAAATAAAGGATCATTTATAACAGACAGCTCGGGCCATGCAAGATAAGTGATTTAGATTGGAGAGAAAAAAAGAAAAACTTGGCATGCCTACCTGTACCATACAGATTTAGAATTAAAGTTTGCCACGCTTGCTAATGTCACACTTGGAGGATCAGCTGTGACACCATTTAGTCCTAAATCGTTATTTATGCACCAATATCAATCCATGTGCTGATTAAATTGTCTTTTAGGGTAACAATGTCAATGAGCTGGGATATTACCGTGCCGTCTCTGGCAGTGACCATTCAGTATATGCACTGCTCATAAGAAACCACATACAGTACTCATATTAAAACAACATAGGATTTTTTTTTTGTTGTTGGTGGTGGTGCTGTCAAACACATAGTATACAGTATATTTAACCACACCCTGGAGTATAAAATGAAAAAAAAAAAAATAAAATCAATAACTCAAAGTTTACAGATAGACCATGTTGAATATAGTAAAATATCTGATGTGTAGACAATTTCTTTAATTATTTTTCAAATTGTAATGATATTACTCCAAATGGTAACACAGGTGTGGCTGTAAATGATTCAGATTGACAGACTGAAAACATAATGTGTTCTAAATTAATACAAATAGAGATATGAAGACGACAAGGACTTTTGTGTTTTACAAAGTTAGACTGAACGGCATCTGTTTGATACTAAAACTATACACTCACTGTATATTGATACATACAATGTTAGTGCAAGCATGGAACAGCTTGTTGTGATAAAATTTGAATTTGAATGAAGCTGTAAAACTGCAAATTATTTCCCTGACATTTACAGAAGACTTCAAGCACTGTATGGTGATGAGACTTTGAATGGTGTAAATGTTTTAAATAAGGCTGTATGTCTGCGAATGACAATCTTGACTAAGGTGGGTCAGAGCCCACTGCGGTCTTTCCCATGAACATTCAGCAAAAGTGGAACGCCCGATCCGGATAACTTGTTACCAGCTTGCAGAAGGGAGGCATCTGTCTGTGGGAACTGTGCATACAATCATTTCCCAACACCACTTGTACATTACAGGAAGTTGGTAGGGAGTTATTGCCACATCTCCTGTATAGTCCTGACATCACTCCAAGCCATTCCCTAGTGTTTGGGCTATTAAAGGAGTTCCTGGGAGGCCGGCATTTCATACATAAAGCAGGCAGTCTGATCATGGCTACTGGATACTGAGAAAATGTTCTACCTTAATGGAATCCATCTATCCATCTATCCATCCATCTAGGAAACTCTGTAGTCCAACTAATGTACAACCATTGTAGGACCTCCGGGCAACATACACACGCACAATCACACAATATGGGCAATAATTTGGAAATGCCAATTAACCTAATCTGCATTTTTTTTGGACTGTGGGCGGAAACCGGAGAACCTGGAGGGAACCCACCAAGCACAGGGAGAACAGGCAAACTCTATGCACACATACCCAACGCGGGAATTGAACCCAGGACCTGGAGGTGCAAGACAATAAAACCTCCGTCTCACTATTAATGGTATCCAAGCATTAGTGAAATGCTGGGATAAGTGTAGCAAGAGATTATATAGGGAAATAAAGGTCTTTTTTAAATATTATAACTGCGTTGTGTTATTTAGCACAATCAAAAGTCTCAGTTTGACTTCATAGTGGTATTGCATTACACACCTAATATTAAGTAAATTGACTAAAATATTGACTAAATCTAGTCTGATGAATAAATATAATCCGTTAACATAAACTTCATCTTTATAACAAATTATGTATAACACTTGTGTATTTTTTATTTTTTTTGGAGTAGTGGAATAAGATGCTTGCACACTGTGTACAGTACAAATGTAAATGGCATGACCTCAGACACTGTGATTCGTTCCTTCATGCCACATTCCATGGTGGTCAGCGATGTGGCTGTACTGTTGCGATGTGGCTGTAGTTGTACTGTATTTCAGAGTCAAAGTCTCCTTTATCGTTTCATCATGGATGTGTTAAGTGAGGGATGAAATATAGTTTCTCCAGCAGCAGACAACAGACTATACACAACACTGTACTATATACAGTACAACACTATATACAGTGATAGACTATAAACCCATATTGCGCAGTAGATTTAATGGGTAAAATCTACACAACCTTGAAGAATACACTGAAGTTCAATGAAAGAGGACTAGATCACTTTTAAATGAGCAAACAAGCCATACTTGTCAATATCCATGCACTAAATGATGGCATTCAATCTGGTGATGAGTACTGGAAGTAATCCTGTGTCAGGTTTGCTCCTCAATACACAGTGGACCCATGAAGAGTGTCTATTGATTGACATTTGTTGCCAGCATTCATGCACAAAAGCTCAGCGCTGACAGAAAATACCCATAATTGCTCTCATTGCCACTTCATTTGAGGCAGGCAATTTTAGGAAGAGGCTCAGCATGACCTTGTGCTTATTTAATTCCACAGTAATAAGTCCAAGAGGATATGATCACTGAGGCACATAATGGCATTCTTATCAATACATGGATCCGTATAGAACGGCTAATGAAGAGAGCTATGAAACATTGCAAATATACATGAAACACTTACTCCGTGTTCGCTGGAGGTTGTTGATGAAGCGCATTTGGGCCGTTCACTAGAGCCCCATATGGTATTCCCTCTCCGTGTCATTGCCTTGTTACACCATTCTGACCAGCAGCCAGAGAGAAAGAGAGAGAGAGAGAGAGAGAGAGAGAGAGAGAGAGAGAGAGAGAGAGAGAGAGAGAGAGAGAGACGGGCCACTGAAGACAGTGCTCTGAAGCTGAATAGGCTAGGGTCAACAGTGCCATAATTACTTTCAAATGTCAGCCTACAATAAAATACAACAGTTCATCTGGCAGAGAGCAAATTAGCTTTGACCATGGCATAATTACCCTTTCTAGGAGAACCATTAGGAGAGATCAAATCTGCCCATCCAGGGTTTGAAGAAAGGCCATCAGAGTACACTCCACCTGACAAGGATGCACATTTGCCATTTGGCGTGGTAATTCATTGTCCTTCTAATAGAAATTTTTATATTTGACTCTGGAATTGAAAAGTGTAATAACCTGCCAGTTTTATCCTAAGCATTTAAGAGACATGGTTGGGTAACTCACACCTGTAAAATAGAGCTGAATTGTCAGCAATCCTGACAAGCTACATTTTCTCCTAAAAAATACCATCGCTACACTTTATCTTCCTTTGTATACACACAATACCATTGATGCTCAGATTTAAAACCAAATAAAAGGCTCGTTTCATTTGCCATTACGGCAATCAAACCCTCGCGGACAAATACGAAGTAGATTTGGGTCTAAGTGGAACAATTTCAAGACAATTAACCTGCCCATCACTCAAGTATCCTGCACAAGATCACAGTGACCCATTAGAAACTGATAACCTTAAATCACTAACCACTGGCCAGCTGTTCAATTCTCACCGAGATAAAATCAACCAGACACCCATTAGACCCTTTAAATCGACTTTTTATTTCAGGAACGCAAGGCAAAGATAACGCCTTAATGGCACTGAAGATGTACCACTATCCTCACCTTTTTGAGAAAGCAGATAGCGCACAATGTCCAGCCTCGACTTCTTTATTTATTTCCAGTGGTGCATTAAGGTGGAGCCTTTGTAAGAGGTAATTACAGCGGGAGCACACTTTCTCTCAGTCGGACTCACACAAAGAAGGCAGAAATGAATAAGGCGGGGAAACCATGTCTTCTTTGTTCTCACCATCATCCAGACTAATTAGAAGTATTGCAATCTTCAATTAGCTAATGTGTCTGTGGTGACCTTATATAGAACAGCTGCCGGTTAGGTGTGGGAATGATTAACATTTCAAAACCTCTGTCTACAGATGTGATGAACCCACACCCCTTCGGTGTTTGATAGGAGAAAAGGATTTATTGCTTATGCTGAGAAGAGGAATCAAGAAAACCGGCAAGGTTATTATTAGAAATGTCAATAAAGCAATGGCGGCTTATACAAAGGGGCTAGTGCGGTGTAAATGCTGTGCAGTGAACTTTAAATACAGGCATTTATTAATGCACTTATTGGTCAAAAATAGGAAGCAGAAGAAGTGCTAAAAGATGTTGATTAGTGCAAGAATCGCTAGCCCATGCTTTTGAGATGTAGTTGGGCAAACATGACGTATCAAACATAGCTGAACAAAGATACATAGCTATAACACAAGAACACTACATAATATAGACACCTTAACATTGATGATCAACTTTATCCCAGTAAACTAGGGACCTGATCATGGGCACCCAACTACCACCCACATGCCAATGCCAGCTCAAATGCCAGCTCATCCAGTCATCCAGACATCCAGTCCACCACAAAAGCCAATGCTACAAAATCATCCAAAAACAAAGGCACTGCCAGCTATGATAGAAAGGTAGTGCACCAAACCCAGTGCACCACAGGCTGCCATGCACAGGGCCCAGCAGGCGAAGAGCTCAAGGCCCAAATTCCCCAGATCCCCCACACCCCACCCCACCCCCTCCAGGTCTTGTGGAGTAATGCCCCAAGGGCCCAGAGCTGACCCAGTGAGAACCCAAAACCTAGGTGGTTATAATGTTATGGCTTATGGCTGATCAGTGTATTTGATACATGACAGCTGGATGACTGTATGTTGTTGACTCCCAAATGCTTTTTAATGGATTTAATGTAAAAAAAAAAAAAAAAAAAAAAAAAAAACTAGATAGTAACATATACTGTAGCATAAGTCAAGTGTGAATAGCCTTTTCATGTCATTTTAGTTGATGCTATGCCTTTAATAAATGTTGCAATTTATGTCATCCTGCTGCACCAAAATCTATGGTCACGAATCGCTTCTGAAATAAAGGTCAAACTGGATCATTCTATACATGCATATAACAGATTTAATTAGGAAAACATCCTGGTGCTGACCTCATTGAGCCAATCAATCATTTAGTGCCATGCTACGTAATGCTGAGCAGTCCAAAAATATGTCTCCTCAATGATATATCACACATTACAATCCATTCCAAGATATGCAAACACTTTCCTTTGCCAGTGTTTATGGGATTAGAGCATTACAATACAGTCTCGACAAAGAGACTGCAATGTGACCTGCTTTTCTTACAGTACCTAAGAGCTAGACATGAAGCCTCAGTAATCACTGTGAAAGCCATTACGATCATTTTTGTAACCTGATGCTTGTTTTACAACACCTAGGTGCTGCTTATTTTGCAGCTGATTATTACAGTAAATTCATGATGCCTTTTACTGCCACTTGCAAGTGCTCCAATGAGGAGGTGAGAAACGCACAAGGTAAAATAAGATGCTTGGCCTACCAGTTGGAAGCTTTTGGAGTGCTGAACAGGAAGATTACGCTCACAAGATTATGTGTGTGTGTGTGTGAGTGTGTGTGTAGAGAGGACAGGAGGCGCAACCGAGGAAGAGCACCTCCCAGGTACAAACCCTGTCCTTGCTTCTCACTTTTCAGTTGAGAGCCGAAGCTTTATCAAATTACACTTGGGTTGACTGTCAGCAAGGCTCCTGATTTGGCAGCAGCCACTGTGATTAGTCATATTGAATTATGAGTTCTGACAATGGCCTCTCCAAAACATACGCACACACTTCCTCTCCCACAGTCCTCAATCCCCTCTTCCTGCATTTATGTTCAGTGACACACCAACGCAGATGCAGGTAAACCGGATTATACTGGCTGTTCCGCTGTCACACAGCCTGCAGATTGTAATTCTCATGCCTTTCTGACAAGCTTGGCGCCTCTTGAAGTCACCCAACAATTCACATTGGCACCAAATAAAAGGTCCGAATGAGGTCATTAACCACATATGCAATTTTGGACAGGAAAATAGACTCACTGGTCAATTTAATAGGAACACAAACACATTCATGGGAAAATAGAACATTTACAGGGCAACAATGTTAGTCAATATTCACATCAAACAAGACCCTAATAATGCAATAATAAGTGGAATAAGAGCCCAGATGAATTAAAAATGCACAATTTATGCACCGTAGTCTAAATAATCTGAAAAGATCTGGTGAAAAATCGAATTGAGAGGCATGGTTTAATAATAATTGGATCTGTTCAATAGATAAATACCAGCCATGTAAAACCTTAGTTTGATCATTTTCTTGTTATGAGGAATGTATTCTTTGTGTGTATGTTTTCTCTATGTGGGGGTGACATTAGATGATGTGAACAGTTTCTAGGAAGGAAATTCAAGTCCATGCAAACAAGCAGCTCTTTCCCACCTGTTTTTACGTTCACTCACTGGGTCTGTGGCTAAGGAAAGGGCACTGATTGGTAAAACATCTAAACACCAGTCATAGATGAGAGTGAATCTTTGTAGCCAATCAGAATTATTGGGAAAGATGGGAAACCCAACCTAACCTCAAAACTCGGGGAAAAAAAAAAAAAAACTTTTTCAGCAGACTAATTGTTTTACAGCGAGCACATTGTGCCTGCTAGAAAGTTCTATTCTGAATTAATGCTTTGAACATGTAAACACACATCTTACCAGACCAGCGTAAAACATTTAAAGTAAACATTTAAGTTGGAATCTCTAAACAGAACAATTTCAATCGGATTGAAGTAATATTGTCCGTTTAGACCTAACTAATGGCATTAACCGTGGCGCTGTTATTGCTGCCAGATGGGTTGGTTTGAGCATTTCAGACACTAAAATCTCCTGGAAATTTCTCACACAACAGTCTCTAGAGTTTTACACAGAATGGTGTGAAAAATGAAAAACACCTATTGAGAACGCACTGCATATCCAGCCCTTCATTAAAAATGCATGTTTTTTTGTTTGTTTTTTGTTTTTCCAGTCAGTGACATAATTTCCTTCCGTATTCTGATGTTTGGTGTGAACATTACCTGCAGCTCTTGACCTGTATCTGCATGATAGTATGCATTGCTCTGCTTCCACATGATTGGTTGATTGGATAATCACATGAATAGTGCACAGATGTTGTTACAAAACTGGCCGGTGAGTGTTTTGCTCATAGATGTGTTCATTAATTTCCTCATATGATTACAATGAACTGGAGAGAGAGAGGCCAGCGGTCCACAATCTTGCAGCTCGCCGTCACCTCAGGAGAACTCTCTCATTCTTCAGCAGTGCTCAGGCAGCTGAGCGATTACAATCCTCTTCATTAATTTTATCTCGGACATAAACTTTTAATAAGCCGACAATCAGTGGATAGGACTTCCAGGGCAGTTTAAATGACTGGAACCTATAATTACAGTTCCAGAACTTGATTAGAATAATCTGATTGCAATTATTCAGTGATTTTCAACACAGGCCCCAAGCTAGATAACTATAATTCAAGTACATGTTCCTGGCTGGCTATAAAATGATGTTCTAATCCAGGAGTGGTTGAGAGAAAGTGCACAGAGGGGAGGAAAGTGTAATATAAATGTGCAGCATGAACGTACTATAGTGGAATAAAGCACACTGGGGTGTGAATTTAATTAATGTGCCAGCTCTGTAGAGGGCATGGTGGATCAAGGGCCACTGTGGATCATGGATCTATCCTATTCAATAGTAAGCAGAGCGATACACAGCCCAGTGACACGCACTACAGTCACTGCACAGCTAATAACAACAGCTTGTCTTGGATAATGCCTGACCAAAAGAAGAAAAAAAAAAAGAAAGAAAGAAGAAAAAGGACATATGACCTGATTCTGTAATCATAAGGACTGTCCTGAGACTCTTATAAATATTAAGTATTCCTATACTTAACATCTGTACAGCATACATAAGAATGTTTGATTTTATGATATAGACTTGTAAAAGAGTAATGATTAATACTTTATTCGTCATCATCCAGAAGAAGATGGCTTCCCTTCTGACCCTGGTTCTTCTTCGTGTCATCTAGTGTGTTATTTCTTATGTCATGTCTGGCTTGCTTACTAGGGATCATAATATGCATCCAAATTTCGGAATAATTGAATTGAATTAAATTTAATTGCGTTCATCCCCTGAGGCTTAGTGTAACAATGTAAAACTTTACTAAAGTATATGCATCTTTGTTCAACAACCACACATACTTTTGTCCTGTAGGTTAATGTGAAGACAATTGGAATACAGAACCAACATAAATATAATTTTTGGCTCTAACATGCATAGTTTCAAAATACATGCTGTGGGAGCCATTTACTAGGGCGCAATTACAGTCATTAAAATCTTAGGAGAAACATTATACTAAGGCAATGACCTAGAGGTACATGGTAGCTCGTGTAAACCACGATGAAACAGTGGAAACCCAACATCATCCAGCTGCTTTTGTAAAAAGCCTAATTAACAAGGACACAACAGATCTTGACTTAAGAGTCATTTGCACAGACTAGATTAGTCTGACTTCCCTCCTGGCAAAAGTACATTTAAGTGGGGTGATAGTGACAGACCTGCCAACCAACACACATTTCGAATATAGGAGATTTTTATCTATACACCAAATACACCAAAACAGCAGCCTTCTTTTTTTTTTACCCCTAATAAAAACAGCAGCTGAGCCAATCGATGTATGATTCAGGAATGATTGACAAATGCGTGGGCGTTTCAAATGTTCCAGTATTAACTGACCTCTGTGGCAGACGCATCCCCTGCTTTCTCTCTCATGTTGTAATCTTCTGGCCGGTAATTCTGGCAAACCTCAATTTTCTCGCTTAAGTTTTTTTCCTCACAACAAAGCAGCGCTTTTTCTTTGTTTCAGGGTGAAGCTACTTAAATATTTTTAAGAGCAATAATGTAAAATACAATATATGAATGCATATTCGATCTGACATTAGACCTATATTATATGTACTTAACAATGTTTATTAAAGTTGCAACAAAATCCTCACAAAAAAATTAATAAAAAATCTGAAAATGCTCAAAATGTGCATTTTTATGCTTTGATAGAAAAGAGAAAATAATATATGTAAATATGTATATATAGAAAATATTATTTTTGATAATTGACCGTGACATTATAAATAATTAACAGACAGTACAAACAGATTTAAACTTTTAGCAGCAGCTCAGCACGTAAAAGGGATTTCCGATTTGGTCAACACTAACTATTTTTTATATATATACATTCAACATTCAAACTGGAGAACATTAAAAATGTGCAGATATGCTCTGTTTTTATATGCTGCCCCTCTCCCAGTACTATTAATTATTCCTTTTCAGGGTTGCCAGGTCTTCAGATGTTTAGGGTGCTTACCACTATTGTAAACAACAACACACACACACAAAAACTCTATAATGAGTGACACACTCCTAACCATGGCAGATATGAATACAAGAGGGATGCAAAACAGCCAGTAAACTTAATAGGACTTAAATCTCATTAGCGTGTCCCATACGCATGTCCACATGTGACTGCTAATCCAACGGTGCGCTATCAGAAATACGAGCGTAATCCTGCAAAGAAGACGAGGAGCGCAGAGAGTAATTTAATTGTGGTTGATCTGTAGGTCACTTAGTGTAAAGTAATCCCTGAGGATGTAAAGTAAAAATGTTATAATGTGTTGTTACAGATCATTAACATGTCATTTATGCTATAAGCATATTAAAAGATATGAGCAAACAAAACAAAAGAAGCAAACTAATGGATAAGATACAAAAATGTATTTCAAACGTCGTTCTTGTCAATTCCATATAAGGAAATCCTACCATATACAATTCACCTTTCTTATAAATGTCACACTGGTCTATAAATGACTACATCAAAACAAAAGGAAATAATTTAAAAAGGTTTCAGCTCTGCTCCATAAGATCTCTGACTTTCAAAGTTATCTGGACTTTTGAAAACACTGAGGAATCTTTCTTTTTTTCCTCTTCCAAACTTTGTCTATTTTGGCCCTAAGAAATATACTGCAATTAAATCAGGATCAACTCTGGAAGTACAGGCCAAGAATGAGTGAGCGAGTGAACGAAAGAGAGAGAGAGAGAGAGAGAGAGAGAGAGAGAGAGAGAGAGAGAGAGAGAGAGAGAGACGAAAAGAGTCAGGAAAGGAAGGCCTGGAGTTTTGCCAGGACAGGCAGATCCAGCTGGTCCATGTAAGCAGCAGCCTGATCATGGCCTTCTGATTTCCCCTCCCTCAACACAGTAAAGCCGGGAAACACATTCACCACATCACTCCTCAACGCAAATTTGATGTTGAACTGATGCCATGGTTCTGCATGGTTCTTTTCCTCGGGGCTACAAATTCATCACAGGATTCTCTTATCCTGTGTACTGAACATTTACTCAGGTGGCCATTTGGGCAATATATACATAATAAATACTGTATACATCTGTTAGTTTATTTCTCCTGAAAGAAACTCCCATACACACTATTAGCGTGTTGATTTACCATTGTATGCGTAATGTAAGTGATCGAAGTGTGTGTGTGTGTGTACCGCCTCGCCTGTGACGGTGTTCATATCGATCACACAGATTCTCAAGCATATCCCGGGACAAAGGTTATTGCAGACACCTGCACAAGGAAATGATTTGCTTGCATAATGTCGACACAGTACACTACCAGAACGGCAAATTTTCATAACAATAGACGGCATAACTGTGTTACTTGGTGCCGTCTTATTAAATCTCTCTCGGAATTGTTCTGCCACCTTTTTCAAATTCTGTCCCCATTCACTGCCCCTTCCATATGAGCGGAAATAATACTCAACTATGGATACTTTTTCTGCCCAACACAGCTTCCTTTTCAGTACCGGGAACACGTGTGGCTGGAGTTATGCCAGTCGACAAACGCACGTGTGCATATATACTGTATATATATATATATATTGATTTGGTGCATATTTCATATATTAATATTATTTATTTTTAATTATATTACTGTAGTTTAAGATGAATAAATAATATGAAGTAATATTATTGGAAAGCAATTTAAAATGTTGTGGAATTAAACTAATAATATAACTTTAATCATTAATGACTGGTACTGTACATGCTGTATACAGTTACTGTACATGTTATACTGTATAACCTCCTAGCAAATATGCCTATGTGCTTATTGCAGTGTACTGCAGTGTACCTGCGATAAACCACATGACTTCAACAAATGTAACACTGTCTGGACTGCTGAATGAGATTCATTATGTCTCTGTCACTGAAGTAAATGAGCCGATGGCTAGGTTGGCATTACAAACATGCCACTCATCCACGATGTATGAACCCGACATGCTTGTGCCATCAGAAGCCCAAAGATTAATTAGATCATCATTAGGTGCCTGTCGCAAGGCCTCAGTGCTGCTATGTTTTTATCTCTAACACTTAGCATTCATATGACAAACCATAGCATTCCACCATGTGCAAATTGGATTTTTTTTTTTTATCTATGTGACTGACACAGAATTGCATAACAGCTGCCTAGGCAGTGAAGAAGAGCATATATTATGAGTAACATTTTGTGGAATGTTACAATGATCATTTCAACACATCAGTGTTATTTATATGGACATCATTTCTATTATTTTAATTAACAATGTTTCTATATACAAAGTCTTTGGATGCTTCCAGATCAAGATACTCTTCCTATTCATTAAACATACATGATTATTCTGTGAAATATACTGAAGCTATAGCTGAGGTGTAGGGTCTTTTGTATTTCGTGCAGATTGAAGGAATAATGCAACGCCAGTACATATGCTGCTGTCTAGTGCTTACTTTTTTTCTTACTTCTTTATTTCTTTATTCATTTTGCACAAGACTGTTTACAGTTGATGTTATTTTTTCATTTTAACTACTAATGCATTTTATTGGTTCTTCTGTATGTACACTCTCCAAAAATAATTTAAATGCTGAAGTAAATTCACCATGACCCTGACCAGGCAGTCACTAAGGATGAATAAATAAGCACTGTTAATGCCTAGTTCTTTCTTATTATTTTTAATATTCACTTCCATTATCCCAGAAGCTTCATATCGGCCCACTTGCCCACCTGATATAAAACATCATGCTCAAGGGATATTTATTTCTTTATTTCTTTATTTATCCATTTATTTATTGATATTTTGTAGCATAATATGCGATTACACATATAGTCCCATTTAGATGTCTTCTTTTGCAGTATGTAAAGGAACAAACAAACATACATAGTGCATAATTTATTTATATCTGTATTTGTTTGTTTGTAAGAAACAGCAAACAGACAGAACCATCATTATAGAACAGTAATAATGATGCATTATCCTTAAAAAAAAAAAAAAGGTTATTTGCCAGACGATTAATACTGTATAAGTGTATATAATGAGGGAGTGAGGCAAAGAGGCAGTGAAAAGATTCACAATCAATGAACTTATTACACTCTTCTTCTGAAATAACTATACAGAGCTGGAAAAAAAAATTATTCAGAGAAGAAAAGTGGGGTCTTGGAATCAAAAGCTGTCACATCAAGGGCCAGTTTGCAACCATAGAATTCCTCGCAAGTGGTTCTTACCCACATATAAAGACAGAGGCAGTGAGTTTGAAAGAGAAAAAGAGAAAAAAAGAGAGAATTGAGGTGAAAGAAGGCTATGGTGAATACGCTATATAGCGTAGCTGCTTTTTTGTCTTTTACTGAGGGGTGGAGTTTGCAGTTCACAATTAGTGCTGTTTCCAAATAATCTGCAAGAATAAAGAAAATTTTCTTTCCAACAAGAGCATTTTTTTCATAGTCTAGCACAGAAAAAAAAAAAAAAATCTAGGACTAAAAAGACGAAAGCGTTGGCTTCATTGTCCTGTCCCACTTAAATCTCACTTTCAATTCACTAAATGTGCTATTTGACTTGGCAAGTAAGTTGGTATGTGCTGTAGGCCAGAAGGATGTCTAATCATGGGGAGTGCGAGTTTGTGGGCAGCCCCTTCTGGGCGGCATTCGCCTCAGCTCATGACCTTAAGCTAAGTGGGTGGTTCAGCCCATGAGAAAAAGGAAAACAGTGCATAGTGTTAACCTTTTACTTGAACCTCTTGCTTGAATTTTTGAATTGCCTACAATGTAGAAACTCGGTATTGTTGGGGGAAAAGTGTAAACGTGTTAGCGAGGGGGATTTTGTTTGAAGAGAATCGGGCACTGCTAAAAGAGTTGGCAGGGACTGGCCTGAGGAAATGGACAGGCAAACATTGAAAGTACTTATGTTTTCATTTTAAACATTTACAAAAGGACTTCTTAAGTGATGGCCCAAATTATACAGGGATATCAAATTAATACTTTAAGAAAGGCAATTTTAAGCCATTCGGAAAACCAAATAAATCAACTCAACGGCTGGATCAGAGGACCAAGAAGTATTTCAGATCTATATTTGGTAGTGGATCTAGTGTTTACAAGAGTATCTGTCAACTCTCATATCTAAAAAAGTATTTATTAGTCTCCAAATATAACCACAGAAGACAATAAACTAGTAGAACGTGACATGGACAGAGAACACTGTGTCCAGCTTCTATCCCCTCTCTTTGACTAAAAATGGCTTCCCTTCATATCTAGAAATCCTTGGCCATCAGGATGAAAGATCAGAGGAGGCATAAATCATTCACTGCCAAAAACAATATTAATAATATTAGATATCTGAGGCATTTGAGAAACCAATACCTAGACAAGATCAGTGAGAAAGGAATAAAACACCCTCATATCCAAAATTCCACGATACATTGGATCCAGGAGATTAATCCTACAATAGAGTATTAACAAGCAGTCCATCTTAAGCATCAGGACCATGCTGGATGGATGGTGTGCCAGTCCGTCAGTGTTCCACACAGCACAAGTTCACACACTTGTTCGTACATATGCATATAGGAAAGCAGAGAACCTGGAGAAATCCCAGATAGAGATAAGGACAATTTGTGGAAATCCATACAGACAGTAACCTGAGCTCATGGTCAACCCTGGAGCTGTGAGATGGCAACGCTTCCCGTGATGCTGTATGTTAGAGAAGCTGACACTTCTAAAAACACTGAAGAGTTTTCTTAAGTAATTATGACTATCCCTAAAGTACAACCGCACTCCACTCTCCTGTTGCTCTCACACATCCACACCTCCCACTGGAGCCTTTTACACTGGATAGAGGAAGAATCATGAGAACCATACAGTGCTGATCCCGGTGATAAGCCACATGATTGGGTGTATTTGTCAAAGAAAATGCTTAAACACACAATCTCCTTGTCTGCGATGTAAATTCCTCTGACAACTGTATTTCATCCATGCCTTATTTTACTGTGCGGTTCTTGGCAAAAGCCTTTAGTGAAACCCAAACACAGTTATTATGGAACTTCGCTGGCTTATAACAGGACATTAGTCAACGCAAATGTAAATTTGGTAAGATCAGAAGAAAAAGGCAAAAGGAAAAGGAACTTTGTCAGGTTTGGAGAAACATGCTTGCTCTGAAAAATGCACTTTTAGGGCTAATGCATATGTTTGATACCAGCGTAACAGAACATAATGTAATGCATTTGGGTGAAAAAGGGCACTACTGACAATGAAAGCCACTTTACACACGGTCATATGGTTTGATATGTTAGTATTAAGTATGAATGCAAGAAAAACATTTCTTTCCTTAAGAACAGAATAACAGGATGTGTCTTTTACCATGACTGATTTATGTGTAACTCTTGGAATGGGTTGTGGAAATGAATGCTTCAGTGCCTACACACACACACACACACATACACCCAAACTAAAATGTGTCTAAATACACCAATTTATATCAATCCATGACCTTGCATCATATTCTATCTATTATGATCTCTATATTCTTTCATCATATTTACAGTGTGATGAGTTGTTTCTGTATTTAGACAACCTTGTATTTCATTTCTCATAATTATATCATTAATCAACCTCAGATGCCTGAATCAACAACCTGCAATGAACAGACTTTCTTTTATTACTGGAATAAAAAAAATAAAAAACACACACACACACACACACACACACACACACACACACACACACACACACACACACACACACACACACACACACACACACAC